>JAJQKJ010002958.1:0-93670 GCA_029574335.1 Rana kukunoris
ACTCTCAAAAGCACTTGCAGACATTTGCAGTGAGCATCTTTTGATTTTGCCGACAGCATTGAAGCGGTGCAGTTGCTTTGCCGCACTCACCTTGACCGTACATCAGCAGAGCATCGATCGCACCTTCAGACGTGTCCTTGTCGATGTGACGCCACACTGAAAACAGAGACGGAGCACACTGTCAGTTCACAAAACGTCACTGAAGTATACACAGTACATTCTGTCCCCTGCCCCCCCCCCCCTTCACACTTGTTGGCAACTCCCTGCTGTTAAGATGACAGCCAACGGTTGCTGTGTGAATACAGGAGCTAGAAAAGCTTCTGCTCTCAAAAATGAGACTGATTGACACAGTGTTTATAAACATTGTTCAGACAGGAGGATACAAAGTAACATTGTTTATAAACATTGATCAGACGGGAGATAGAGATACAAAGTAACATTGTTTATAAACATTGATCAGAGAGGAGAGAGAGAGAGATACAAAGTAACATTGTTTATAAACATTGATCAGACAGGAGATAGAGAGATACAGAGTAACATTGTTTATAAACATTGATCAGACAGGAGAGAGAGATACAAAGTAACATTGTTTATAAACATTGATCAGACGGGAGATAGAGATACAAAGGAACATTGTTTATAAACATTGATCAGACAGGAGATAGAGAGATACAAAGTAACATTGTTTATAAACATTGATCAGAGAGGAGAGAGAGAGAGATACAAAGTAACATTGTTTATAAACATTGATCAGACGGGAGATAGAGATACAAAGTAACATTGTTTATAAACATTGATCAGACGGGAGATAGAGAGATACAAAGTAACATTGTTTATAAACATTGATCAGAGAGGAGAGAGATACAAAGTAACATTGTTTATAAACATTGATCAGACAGGAGATAGAGAGATACAGAGTAACATTGTTTATAAACATTGATCAGACAGGAGAGAGAGATACAAAGTAACATTGTTTATAAACATTGATCAGACGGGAGATAGAGATACAAAGGAACATTGTTTATAAACATTGATCAGAGAGGAGGAGAGAGAGAGAGATACAAAGTAACATTGTTTATAAACATTGATCAGAGAGGAGAGAGAGAGAGAGATACAAAGTAACATTGTTTATAAACATTGATCAGACAGGAGATAGAGAGATACAGAGTAACATTGTTTATAAACATTGATCAGACAGGAGAGAGAGATACAAAGTAACATTGTTTATAAACATTGATCAGACGGGAGATAGAGATACAAAGGAACATTGTTTATAAACATTGATCAGACGGGAGATAGAGAGATACAAAGTAACATTGTTTATAAACATTGATCAGACAGGAGAGAGAGAGATACAAAGTAACATTGTTTATAAACATTGATCAGACGGGAGATAGAGAGATACAAAGTAACATTGTTTATAAACATTGATCAGACAGGAGAGAGAGATACAAAGTAACATTGTTTATAAACATTGATCAGACGGGAGATAGAGATACAAAGTAACATTGTTTATAAACATTGATCAGACGGGAGATAGAGATACAAAGGAACATTGTTTATAAACATTGATCAGACAGGAGATAGAGATACAAAGTAACATTGTTTATAAACATTGATCAGACAGGAGATAGAGAGATACAAAGTAACATTGTTTATAAACATTGATCAGACAGGAGATAGAGAGATACAAAGTAACATTGTTTATAAACATTGGTCAGAACAGAAGTTTTAGGCTGGAGATAGACCAATGAGGATGGAGGAAATGCTGGACTCACGGATGTCGCCGTTCCTGGAGTTCAGGGCGACGATGGCATTCTTCTCTGTGGCTGCGATGAGTTTCTTGGCTCCTTGTCCGGATTCCAGAACCGCGAACTTGAGACGTCCCACATACTGCTGCCGCCTGCGGAGAGGAGAATCATGATACGGGGGGGTTCAATCACAGGTCCTCCCACAGGGTGGGGGGGGGATTATATGTGCAGGTCAGGGGTCCTGCCACGGGGGTTGGGGGGGTAATTATGACTAGAGACATGCAGGGGGTGCACAGAGTGGTGGTGGGGGGGGGGTAATTATGGATGATGACAGGGGTGGGGGAAAGGATAGGAGGGATAATGATGAAAAGGGTGTCAGAGGAGGGATGAGCCAAGAAGGGGCGTGGTATAATGACTATGCGGGGGAGGTCACACTAGATGACAGAGGGTCACACAGTGGTGGATAATAATGATGAGGGGGGGAGGGTCGATGATGACAAAGGTGTTACACAGCGGCGGAGGGGTATAATAATGATGTGGGGGGATAATGACGACGGGTGGGGGTCACACAGCAGGGAAGGCGGGGATAATGACAACAGGGGTGTCACACAGCAGCGGAGGGGGGATAATGACAACAGGGAGGGGTCACACAGCGGGGGAGGGGGATGATGACAGGGCTGGGGTCACACACTGTGGGGGAGGGGGGTATTATGACGTGGGGGGAAGGCGCCACAGTGAGGGAGGGGGGGCGTCACACTGAGGGGGAGGGGTGTGATGATAACAGGGCTGTGGTTACACTGTGGGGGAGGGGGGGTATTATGATGGGGGGGAAAGGCACCACAGAGGGGGAGGGGGGGGGAATAATGACAGGGGGGTCACACAGTGGGGGGAGGGGTGATGACAGGGGGGGTCACACTGTGGGGGAGGGGGGTATTATGACGTGGGGGGAAGGCGCCACAGTGAGGGAGGGGGGGCGTCACACTGTGGGGGAAGGGTGATGACAGGGGGGGTCACACTGTGGGGGAGGGGGGTATTATGACGTGGGGGGAAGGCGCCACAGTGAGGGAGGGGGGGCGTCACACTGTGGGGGAGGGGGTGATGATAACAGGGCTTGTGGTTACACTGTGGGGAGGGGGGGGTATTATGATGTGGGGGGGAAAGGCACCACAGAGGGGGAGGGGGGGTAATAATGACAGGGGGGTCCACAGTGGGGGAGGGGTGATGATAACAGTGGGGGAGGGGGTGATGACAAGGGGGGGTGTCACATGTGGGGAAAGGGTGATAATGACAGGGGGGTCACACTGTGGGGGGTGGTGATGATGGTGACAGGGGGGGGGGGGTCACACTGTGGGGAAGGGGGTGATGATGACAGTGGGGGGGAGGGTGAGGTGATGATGACAGGGGAGTCACACTGTGGGGGAGGGGGTGCTGATGACAGGGGAGTCACACAGTGGGGGAGGGGGGTGCTGATGACAGGGGAGTCACACAGTGGGGGGAGGGGGGTGCTGATGACAGGGGAGTCACACAGTGGGGGAGGGGGGGTGCTGATGACAGGGGAGTCACACAGTGGGGGAGGGGGGGTGCTGATGACAGGGGAGTCACACTGTGGGGAAGGGGGGGTGATGATGACAGGGGAGTCACACTGTGGGGGAGGGGGTGCTGATGACAGGGGGGGGGGGGAGTCACACTGTGGGGGAGGGGGTGATGATGACAGTGGGGGGGAGGGTGAGGTGATGATGACAGGGGAGTCACACTGTGGGGGAGGGGGTGCTGATGACAGGGGAGTCACACAGTGGGGGAGGGGGGTGCTGATGACAGGGGAGTCACACAGTGGGGGAGGGGGGTGCTGAAGACAGGGGGAAGTCACACTGTGGGGGAGGGGGGTGCTGATGACAGGGGGGGGGGAGTCACACTGTGGGGGGGGGCGGGGGTGGGTGATGATGACAGGGGAGTCACACAGTGGGGGAGGGGGGTGCTGATGACAGTGGGGGGGGTGTCACACAGTGGGGGAGGGGGGGTGCTGATGACAGGGGGAGTCACACTGTGGGGAAGGGGGGGTGCTGATGACAGTGGGGGGGAGTCACACTGTGGGGGGGAGGGGGTGATGATGACAGGGGAGTCACACAGTGGGGGAGGGGGGTGCTGATGACAGGGGGGGGGGGTCACATGTGGGGGAGGGGGGGGGGGTGATGATGACAGGGGAGTCACACAGTGGGGAAGGGGGGTGCTGATGACAGGGGGGGGAGTCACACAGTGGGGGAGGGGGGTGATGATGACAGGGGAGTCACACAGTGGGGGAGGGGGGTGCTGAAGACAGGGGGGAAGTCACACTGTGGGGGAGGGGGGTGGGTGCTGATGACAGGGGGGGGGGGGGGGAGTCACACTGTGGGGGAGGGGGGTGATGATGACAGGGGAGTCACACAGTGGGGGGAGGGGGGTGCTGATGACAGTGGGGGGGTGTCACACAGTGGGGAGGGGGGGGTGCTGATGACGGGGGGAGTCACACTGTGGGGAAGGGGGGGTGCTGATGACAGTGGGGGGGAGTCACACTGTGGGGGAGGGGGGTGATGATGACAGGGGAGTCACACAGTGGGGGAGGGGGGGTGCTGATGACAGGGGGGGGGTCACACTGTGGGGGGGGGGGGTGGTGATGATGACAGGGGAGTCACACAGTGGGGGAGGGGGGTGCTGATGACAGTGGGGGGGTGTCACACAGTGGGGGAGGGGGGGTGCTGATGACAGGGGGAGTCACACTGTGGGGAAGGGGGGGTGCTGATGACAGTGGGGGGGAGTCACACTGTGGGGGAGGGGGTGATGATGACAGGGGAGTCACACAGTGGGGGAGGGGGGTGCTGATGACAGGGGGGGGGGGTCACACTGTGGGGGGAGGGGGGTGATGATGACAGGGGAGTCACACAGTGGGGAAGGGGGGTGCTGATGACAGGGGGGGGGAGTCACACAGTGGGGGAGGGGGGTGATGATGACAGGGGAGTCACACAGTGGGGGAGGGGGGTGCTGAAGACAGGGGGAAGTCACACTGTGGGGGAGGGGGGGTGCTGATGACAGGGGGGTGGGGGGAGTCACACTGTGGGGGAGGGGGGTGATGATGACAGGGGAGTCACACAGGGGGGGAGGGGGGTGTCTGATGGACAGTGGGGGGGGGGGTTGATGGAGTCACACTGTGGGGAAGGGGGGTGCTGATGACAGTGGGGGGGAGTCACACTGTGGGGGAAGGGGGGTGCTGATGACAGTGGGGGGGGAGAGTCACACTGTGGGGCAAGGGGGGTGCTGATGACAGTGGGGGGGGAGTCACACAGTGGGGGAGGGGGGTGCTGATGACAGGGGGGGGAGTCACACTGTGGGGGAGGGGGGTGATGATGACAGGGGAGTCACACAGTGGGGGAGGGGGGTGCTGATGACAGGGGGGGGTGTCGCACAGTGGGGGAGGGGGGTGCTGATGACAGGGGGAGTCACACTGTGGGGAAGGGGGGTGCTGATGACAGGGGGGGGGAGTCACACTGTGGGGGAGGGGGTGATGATGACAGGGGAGTCACACAGTGGGGGAGGGGGGTGTGATGACAGGGGGGGGGGAGTCACACTGTGGGGGAGGGGGTGATGATGACAGGGGAGTCACACAGTGGGGGAGGGGGTGCTGATGACAGGGGGGGGGGAGTCACACTGTGGGGGAGAGGGGGGTGATGATGACAGGGGAGTCACACAGTGGGGGAGGGGGGTGCTGATGACAGGGGGGGGGTGTCGCACAGTGGGGGAGGGGGGGTGATGATGACAGGGGAGTCACACAGTGGGGGAGGGGGTGCTGATGACAGGGGGGGGGTCACACTGTGGGGGAGGGGGGTGATGATGGACAGGGGAGTCACACAGTGGGGAAGGGGGGTGCTGATGACGTGGGGGGGTTGATGACAGGGGGGGTGTCACACAGTGGGGGAGGGGGTGCTGATGACAGGGGGGGGGAGTCACACTGTGGGGGAGGGGGTGATGATGACAGGGGAGTCACACTGTGGGGGAGGGGGGTGCTGAAGACAGGGGGAAGTCACACTGTGGGGGAGGGGGGTGCTGATGACAGGGGGGGTATCACACTGTGGGGGAGGGGGTGCTGATGACAGAGGGAAGTCACACTGTGGGGGAGGGGGATATTATGACGTGCGGGTGTCACCGAGTGAAGGATGAGGACTGAAATGGTTTATTGGGGTCTCCTCCTCCTCTCTCTCGGACACTCACCAATCGAACTTGCCGACCTGATCCTCATACACCGCCCAGCACAGAGCGAACACCTGCAGAACCACCGCCAGCCGGTACATCGCCGCCATGACACCTACAGACCGGTTACTCCTCCACTGTACCACCGAGTACCGGGGAGAAGAACAGAGCAGCCCCGCCTACCATAGAGTGTGTACAGGAGAGGAGGACAGAGCGACCCCTGGTGTACGATAGAGGGATAGAGAAGGACAGAGCGGACCGGCTTATCATAGAGTACAGCTTATAGCGGGATAGAGCGTCCTCCAAGCCTGGGAGGATAGTCGGGCTGTCCTCACTGTGCCATTCCCGGACCGATCACATAATATCCTCCTCTGTTCACCACACAACACCCGGGAAGGGTCGGGAGGGTCTCTCCGCACTCTGAGTTGTATTTCTTTCAGTCAGGCAGTAGTAGGGCAGCCCCGGGATGTGTCCCATGATGCAGTGCGCGGGGTCCTCTCATCCCCACATGCAGTAGCCGGAGGAACACGTGACAGAGAAGAGCCAACATGCCCAAATCTAAGAGAGACAAGAAAGGTGAGGAGAGGAGGTGTCCGCTCTGTATACAGTGTGTCAGGGGGAGAGTTAGGGAGGAGCCCCCCCCCTGAGCAGAGCGTTGGAGGGAACCCCCCCACCTTAACAGAGCGTTGGAGGGAACCCCCCCCCGAGCAGAGCGTTGGAGGGAGCCCCCCCCCCGAGCAGAGCGTTGGAGGGAGCCCCCCCCCGAGCAGAGCGTTGGAGGGAGCCCCCCCCCCCGAGCAGAGCGTTGGAGGGAGCCCCCCCCTGAGCAGTGCGTTGGAGGGGAGCCCCCCTGAGCAGTGCGTTGGAGGGGGCCCCCCCTGAGCAGTGCGTTGGAGGGGCGCCCCCCCCTGAGCAGTGCGTTGGAGGGGCGCCCCCCCTGAGCAGTGCGTTGGAGGGGCGCCCCCCCCTGAGCAGTGCGTTGGAGGGACCCCCCCCCTGAGCAGAGCGCTTGGTGGGCCTGGAGGAGGACCCCCCCTGAGCAGAGCGTTGGAGGGACCCCCCCCCTGAGCAGAGCGTTGGAGGGACCCCCCCCCCCCCTGAGCAGAGCGTTGAAGGGACCCCCCCCCCCCTGAGCAGAGCAGGTTTGCGAGTTGATTGTGAGAAGACCCCCCCCCCCTGAGCAGAGCGTTTGAAATCCCCCCCCCCCCTCTGAAGAAGCTGCGTTTGAAGGGATCCCCCCTGTTGAGCGTTGATTGGGGGAGGGACTTTGCGTTGAGGGATCCCCCCCCTGGTGCATGTTGAAGGGACCCCCCCCCCCCCCCCCCCGGACCCCCCCCCCCCCCCCCCCCACCTGCCCAGAGCGTTGAACCCCCCCCCCCCCCCCCCCCCCCCCCCACCCCCCCCCCCCCACCCCTGACCCCCCAGAGCCCCCCCCCCCCCCCCACCCCCCCCACACAGCACCAGACCCCCAGGGACCCCCCCCCCCCCCACCCCCCACCAGGACCCCCCCCCCCACCCCCCCCCCCCCCCCCCCCCCCCCCCCCCCCCCCCCCCCCCCTTGGTGGGACCCCCCACCCCCCCCCCCCAGCGGTTGGAGGGACCCCCCCCCCCCCCCCCCTGAGCAGAGACCCCCCCCCCCCCCCCCCCCTGAGCAGAGCGTTTGGAGGGACCCCCCCCCCCTGAGCAGAGCGTTGGAGGGACCCCCCCCCCTGAGCAGAGCGTTGGAGGGACCCCCCCCCCCCCCAGACCCCCCTGAGCAGAGCGTTGGAGGGAACCCCCCCCCCCCCTGAGCAGAGCGTTGGAAGGACCCCCCCCCCCCCCTGAGCAGAGCGTTGGAGGGACCCCCCCCCCCTGAGCAGACAGGGTGCCCCCCCCGTTGTTGAGATCAGAGACCCAGGTTGGAGGAGGGTCCCCCCCCCCCCCCCCCCCCTGAGCAGAGCGTTGGAGGGACCCCCCCCCCTGAGCAGAGCGTTGGAGGGACCCCCCCCCCTGCCTGAGCAGAGCGTTGGAGGGACCCCCCCCCCCCCCTGGCAGAGCGTTGGAGGGACCCCCCCCTCTGAGCAGAGCGTTGGAGGGACCCCCCCCCCTGAGCAGAGCGTTGGAGGGACCCCCCCCCCCCTGAGCAGAGCGTTGGAGGGACCCCCCCCCCCTGAGCAGAGCGTTGGAGGGACCCCCCCCCCCCCCCTGAGCAGAGCGTTGGAGGGACCCCCCCCCCCTGAGCAGAGCGTTGGAGGGACCCCCCCCCCCTGAGCAGGGTGCATTGGAGGGACCCCCCCCCCCCCCCCCTGAGCAGAGCATTGGGAGGGGACCCCCCCCCCCCCCCCCCCGACGCGCAGGATTCTCACCCTGAGCAGAGCGTTGGAGGGACCCCCCCCCCTTAGCAGAGCGTTTGGAGGGACCCCCCCCCCCTGAGCAGAGCATTGAAGGGACCCCCCCCCCCCACGAGCAGAGCGTTTGGAAGGGACCCCCCCCCCATGCTGAGCAGAGCGTTGAAGGGACCCCCCCCCCCCTGAGCAAGACCCCCCTGAGCAGAGCGTTGGAGGGACCCCCCCCCTGAGCAGAGCGTTGGAGGGGACCCCCCCCACCCCTGAGCAGAGGTTGGAGGGACCCCCCCCCCCCCCTGAGCAGAGCGTTGGAGGGACCCCCCCCCCCTGAGCAGAGCGTTGGAGGGACCCCCCCCCCCCCTGAGCAGAGAGCGTTGGAGGGACCCCCCCCCTGAGCAGAGCGTTGGAGGGAACCCCCCCCCCCCCCTGAGCAGAGCGTTGGAGGGACCCCCCCCCCCCCTGAGCAGAGCGTTGAAGGGACACCCCCCCCCCTGAGCAGAGCGTTGGAGGGACACCCCCCCCCCCCTGAGCAGAGCGTTGGAGGGACCCCCCCCCCCCCCTGAGCGCCAGAGCGTTGGAGGGACCCCCCCCTGAGCAGAGCGTTGGAGGGGACCCCCCCCCCTGAGCAGAGCGTTGGAGGGACCCCCCCTGAGCAGAGCGTTTAGGCTGATACGTATTCTTCAACATAAGAAATCGCAGTAAGCGTTTATTGATTGGTTTGTGTAGCGTCCACAAAATAGGGGATAGTTTTATGGCATTTTTATAATTTATTTTAATAGTAATGGCGGCGATCTGCGATTGGCCTAAATTGATGAAGAAATTTCAAATTTTTATTTTTTTTGGATGTGCAGAAAGTAAAAATAAAAAAAGTTTTTTTTTCTCACAATTGTTTAGCAAAAAAAAACAAAACCCACAGAGGTCAAATACCAATAAAAAAAAGTTCTATTTGGAGGGGGGGGGGGGACATTTTATTTGGATACAGCGTCGCACAACCGCGCAATTAACACAGTGCCGTATCGCAAAAAATGGCCTGGTCGTGAAGGGGGGGGGGGGTACATTTTCTGGAGGGCAAGGGGTTAATACAACACCATAGGAGACTCTCCGATGTTCGGCACACAGAACTCGTTGGAACATTTTTTTTTTGTGGGCTCAGCCTGATGTTTTTTTTTTTTTCTTCTTTCTTTCAGTTTCATTAACCAAGACGACCAAAAAGGGTCTGGCGGTGAAGCAGAATCTCATTGAAGAGGTATGGAGACACCAGGGGAGGGGGGGGGGGGCTTATTACAATACTCCTTAACCACTCGCTGTCGGCATTATGGCACACCTAGCCGGCGCGCACGTGCCGCCGTAAGTTCCGTGCCCGCAGGATTGTGTCACGGAATGGCAGAACGGGGGGATTTCCCTGTTCTGCTTAGTGACAGTACACTGATCTACTGCTCCCTGTCATCGTGAGCAGTGATCAATGTCGTGTCACTTGTAGCCCATCCCCCCCCCCCCCCCACTGTTAAAATCAATCCCTAGGACACACTTAACCCCTTCCTTGCCCCCTTAGTGGTTAAACCCTTCCCTGCCAGTGTCATTTACAAGGTAATCCAGTGCGTTTTGTATAGCACTGATCGCTGTATAAATGACGGTGGACCCAAAATAGTGTCAAAAGTGTCTGCTATAATGTCGCAGTCACGATAAAAATCGCTGATCGCCGCCATTACTAGTTTAAAAAACAAAAAATCCAATTTAACTGTCCCCCTATTTTGTAGGCGCTGTAACTTTTGCGCAAACCAATCAACATTATTCTTATTATTGTGATTTTTTTTTTTTACCAAAAATATGTAGAAGAATACACATCGGCCTAAACTGAGGAAAAAAAAATGTGTGTAGATATATATATTATCTATATCTATATCTACACACATATAGATATAGATTTATTTTTTTTCCTCAGTTTAATAATATTAATATATATATTATTATTAAACTGAGGAAAAAAATAAATAAATGATATATATATATATAATTAAACTGAGGAAAAATAAATTATATATATATATATATATATATATATTATATATATATATATATAATTTATTTTTCCTCAGTTTAATTATATATATATATATATATATATATTTATTTTTCCTCAGTTTAATTATATATATATATATCATTTATTTATTTTTCCTCAGTTTAATTATATATATATATATCATTTATTTATTTTTCCTCAGTTTAATTTATATATATATATATATATATATCATTTATTTATTTTTCCTCAGTTTAATTATATATATATATATATATCATTTATTTATTTTCCTCAGTTTAATAATAAAATGATATATATATATTTATTAAACTGAGAATAAATAAATTATATATATATATATATATATTTATTTTTTTTGGGGGGGGGGGGGGTATTTATTATAGTAAAAAAAAATGTTTTTTTTTTTTTTTTTTCCGCTCCTATTTTTGTTTATAGCACAAAAAATAAAAACCGCAGAGGTGATCAAATGCCACCAAATGAAAGCTGTATTTGTGGGGGGGGGGGGGAAGGACGCCAATTTTGTTTGGGTACAATGTCGCACGACTGCGCAATTGTCGGTTAAAGCGACGCAGTGCCGAAACGCTAAAATGGCCTGGTCATTGAGCAGGCCAATTTTTCCAGGGCTGAAGTGGTTAAACAGTGTATCAAGTATATAAAAAAAAAAACATTTTTTTTACTTTTTTCAATTCTTTTTTTTTGGTTGGAGTGATAAGGGTTAAAACCCTGTCAGGTTTTTATTGCAAACGAAAAAACCTTTTGAGTTGTCTCCAGAACAGGATGTTGGGGGGGAATCTGGTAATGGGGACACCTGTCCTGGAGAGGTTTGCTTCTCACTGAGGACGGGAGAGTGAAGTGAGATCCCAATAGATGGATGTGATACAATGTAACACACAGGAACTCTACACAGACCATAGAAGGTGGAGAACTCGCCCGGTTTTCAGGCTGATCACCATTGGAGGGTTTCTCACTGACCCATTATTTGGGTATCAGGGAGGAGCTTCGCCGTACTCGGAGAAGGGGGAGTGTCTGGGGGCGGAGTTCTTCATTAACACTTTGTTTCCTCCAGTGATTGACGGCTCAGGTTTTGTCTCTCTTCTCTCTCCAGCTGAGGAAATGTGTGGACACCTACAAATACCTCTTCGTCCTCTCCGTTGGGAACATGAGGAACCAGAAGCTGAAGGATGTCCGCAACGCCTGGAAACACAGCCGGTACTTCCAGTCTTCCCTCTCGGGGGTCACCCCTCCACTTCCCGGGGGGGGGGGGGATTACCAGGGACAGATACGTCCTGTTTGTGTTTGTTTTGGCAGCCAATTAGAAAGTTAGAAATGTAAAGCTGAGTGCTGGATGTAAAGCAGGAAAATCCCTTCAGAGCTTTTATTTTAAGTTCTTTACTTGGTCTGCTGTGTGCCCCTTGGTACCATTCCCCCCAGGAGTCTGCTGCTGTGTGCCCCCCTCCCCCTTCTGTAACAGCCATGTAGTCTGCTGTGGACCCCCTGTAGCATGTAAACTTCACCTTCCCTCAGTAGCATCCTTGGGGTCTGCTTTGTGCCCTTGGGTATCATTACAAACCCCTCTATCCTGGTAGCATCCCTGGGATCTGCTCTGTGCCCCTGGTAGCATCCCAGAGGGCCTGCTCCATGAACCCCTCCCCCAAGTCTATGTGCCCCCCTGGGTCTGCTCTGTGCTCCCGGTAGCATCCTCGGGTCTTCTCTGCCTCTCCATCCTATTGGTAGCAGTAGCACCCCCGGGGTCTGTTATATAAACTCCCCTATCCTTCAGTAGCAACTTTTGGGTCTGCTCTGTGCCCTCGGTTGCATCCCAAACTCCTCTATCCTAATGGTATCCCTGGGGTGTGCTGTGTGCCCCCCCCCTTTAGTAGCATCCCTGGGGTCTCCTCTGTGAACTCCCCCCTTCTGCCAGTAGCATTCTTGGGCTCTGCTCTGTGCCACCAGGTAGCATCCCAAATCCTCTCCATCCTGGTAACATCCTTGGGGTCTGATCTGTGCCTCCATTAGGATCCACTAGGGTCTGCTCTGTGCCCACCAGTAGCATCCTTGGGGTCTGCTTCATGAACCCACCCTCCCCTAGTAGAATCCCCAGGGTATGCTCTGTGCCCCCTCTAGCATCCTAGGAATCTGCTCTGTGCCCAGCGGTAGCATCCCTGGGATCTGCTTCACAAACCCCCCCCCCCTCCCCTAGTAGCATCCTCAGGGTCTGCTTTGTGCCCCTGGGATCTGCTTCACGAATCCCCCTTCCCCTAGTAGCATCCTCAGGGTCTGCTCTGTGCCCTGGTAGCATCCCTGGGATCTGCTTCACGAACCCCCCGCCCCTACCCTAGTAGCATCCTCAGGGTCTGCTCTGTGCCCCTGGGATCTGTACGAACCCCCCCCCCGGTAGCATCCTCAGGGTCTGCTCTGTGCCCCCTGGTGTCATCCTCAGGGTCTGCTCTATGACCTCCTTCCCCAAGTAGCATCCCCAAGGTCTATGTGCCCCCTGGAAGCATCCTTGGGGTTTGCTCTGTGAACTACCCCCCCCCCCCCCCCTCCCATCCCTCGGTAGCATCCCAGGGTCTGCTCTGTGCCCTGGGGAAAATCGGCCGGAATATGATTTTACAAAGTTCCCTTTTTAAGCATTTTGTGTTCTTTCAGGTTATTCTTTGGTAAGAACAAAGTGATGGCCGTGGCGTTGGGGAGGGGGCCTAGCGATGAATACAAAGATAACTTACACCAGGTAAGACGACCCGGCAACCTATGAATGTCTCTGTACCTCTGACACCCTTTGGGGCTCTCCTGTAATATGAACTTATTTTTGTTTTCTTTCAGCTTTGCAAGTGTCTGAAAGGGGAGGTGGGACTTCTATTCACCGACCGCACACAGGAGGAAGTCAAAGAGTAAGAGAGAGTGTAGCGTCGTCTTTTTCTTTGTTTGATCTTCTTTACCCAGAATTTGTAGGGCAGGGGGAAATGTGACGTGAAGCTGGATCTGGACTTTACTGCAACATGCATGAAGTGTTATTGGGGGGGGGGGGGGATGGTGATAATAGTACATTTCTAAGTATGGGGGGGGGGGGGGAGTCTACAACAGCCAATCGCCTTCTCTATCATTGGAGAAGCCCCGCCCTCCCGCCAAGCCGTGTGCCCACAGAGGGCATTATGGAAAATAGGGAGCACATAGATGAATAGAATGGAGCTAACGGTTTTTTTTTTTTTTTTGCAGATGGTTTGATAAGTTTCAAGAGATAGACTTTGCCCGAGCCGGAACTAAAGCCACGTTCAGTGTGGCCCTGGACGCGGGGCCCCTGGAACAGTTCCCACACTCCATGGAGCCGCAGTTAAGGCAGCTGGGCCTTCCCACCGCGCTAAAGAAAGGTAAGTGCACCATTTAGGATGCGTTTTATTCAATCTGATTACTTAAAGGGGCGAGGTTGTAGATTACACGGGGCTATGGACCTCCATGTGATGGTGCTGATTGGTCCAGTGCTGTCACATGGAGTGAGTCACAGGCCCCTCCATACCTAGAAAGTATGCTTTATTTTGATAACTGTAATTCTTTTATTTCTTTTTCCTCTTGTTTATCGTGCAATGATTAGTCTGGTTGTTCCCTTTCCACAGGAGTGGTGACCCTCTTGTCGGATTATGAGGTGTGTAAAGACAAGGACACCCTGACCCCGGAGCAGGCACGCTTACTGGTGAGTAAATATTAGAGTGGGTATCTACTGGTGTGGTCTGCATGGGCAAGGGGGTATACGACCCTATGCCCATCCTGCAGTTCTTTGGCACTTATTGTGTGGTCCCCGCTGACAGAAGTCTGTTTCCTTTATTAAAGTGGAGTTCCCCCCCCCAAAAAAAAAAACAAAAGCTGTAAAAAAAAATGCTCATACTCGATCACCAGGCGCCTGCTGCAGCGACTAGCTCTCCTCACCGCCAACTAATGTGTGAGGAGAGCCCATCGCCTAGCAACCGGCTCTCTGTTTACATCGCATGACGGCTGTGATTGGACACGGCCGGCCCGTCATGTGATCAGGAGGGCCAATCACGGGGGCCCTCCTCCCGATCTGAGATGTGCAGTGTCCGGGTGACACAAGCGCATTGGGATCCCGTACATATGCTGTGGCCGGGTGGGAAGTGGTTCTACTATTTATTTTATTTCTCCCCTTCATGCATTACGATACTGCCCCCCACTTACCCGAGCCCCTTATCAATCCAGCAATGTTGCACAAAAGCCTCGGATGCCCAGGGCTCTCCCTCCTGATTGGCTGAGACACGGCAGCAGGTACCAATGGCTCCCGCTGCTGACAATCAAAGTATGTGTGCCTAGGAGGGGAGGGAGAGTCCATGGTTCCTTTTCTGAATGGACACTCGGAGCAGTGGCTTGGCTGGAAGGGACAGGAGTGCCGGCGGGGGACCCGAGAAGAGGAGGATCGGGGCTGCTCTGTGCAAAAACCATTACACCGTTTTTAAAGGGGGTTGTAAAGGTTTGTGTGTTTTTATGCATTAAGGTGAAAAAACACCTTGCAGTCATCGTCCCCTGGCCCCCCCAAACCCCGAATTTCCGAGGGCACGTGCCTGCATTGTTCTCCCCATACCTGATCGGCTCTTCATTGGATAGATTGATAGCAGCGCAGCCATTGGCTCTTGCTGCTGTCAATCAAGTCCAATGCCGCTCCCGGGGGGTGGGGCCGAGTCATACAATCGGTGGCTATGGACGCTGATTGTATGGCACGGGAGCGCGACCACAAGGTAACCCCCCTCGGGGGGGGGGGGGCTTCTCGGAGGGGGTTAGCTCTTGCGGGGAGGAGCTACCGTGGGACCCCAGGAGAGGAGGATCAGGGCCACTCTGTGCAAAACTAACTGCACAGTGGAGGTAAGTATGATATGTTTGTTATTTAAAAAAAATGGAATTTTTAGCGTCGCTTTAAGTTGTGAATATAGTGCTAATGTCCCCTCCCTCTTCATTTTCCAGAAATTATTTGGTTATCAGATGGCGGAATTTAAAGTGACCCTGAAAGCCATGTGGTCAGCAGAGACCGGAGAGTTCCAGAAGCTTTCAGCCAATAAGGAAAATGATGCCGAGGAGGAGATGGAAGAGGAGGATGATGATGAGGCAGAGGCGGACCCGGAGGAGGATGATGAGAAGATTTAGGGTCACATGGTGCTCTGGACGCTGCAGGCCGGACGATTGGACGATTCCTGCATTGGCAAAGATTAACCCCCTCGCTGTGTGGATCCACAAACTGACCTCCTGCTGCCTCTGCGCTGACCGTTCCTGATTAGCGGGACAAGAAGGTTCCTGGAGACGCTCTGTTCAGGTTCTGAGAGGAACAATCCTATTGCTGTGTTTTAACAGAGACACAAAATACCGTGTATATAAATTCCCGGTCCAGGCATAGTCGCTGACTCAAGGATTGGCTTTTTATTGATTGAAAAAAAGAAAGTGGCGCATTCGCAAAAATGATCCTGTCGCTTGTATATTGGGGTGTGGCAGGATTTATTCATGTACTCTGGGAAAGTTATGACAGGTCCACTTTTTATTAAAACCATTTTTCTCTGTAGTCATTGGCTGTGTATGCAAATTTTTTTTTTAGGGCTGTTACTAATTAAAATTAGTTTTTAACTTTTTTTCATTGATTAATCGACTAATTTGATTATCTATCACGCACATACAGATCCAACTACTTTAAGGCTGCATTCGCACCTAGGCCAATGCAGCCCTAAGACGCTAGAGGGGAAATTTAACATTCCCCTCTATGGAGATGGTTCACATCTCCACGCCTGAAGCTCGAAACAAGTCCCGGACCCTGTTTTCGGGCGGCGTTCGGCATAGGAGATGTGGACCTGGGGGTTAAATCGCGGCGTTTTGTGGCCGGGACAAAACGCTGTGATCAGGTCGCCTAGGTGTGAATGCAGCCTTAGCTGATCTCCTTGCAGGCTGATTCCCAGTGCAGCTCCCAACCACTGGAAAAATGGATAGCGGGATACAAAAAACACACAAAGACAGCGCTCGATGGGAATAGCATTAAAACTTTTATAGTCTTCAATAGGGTTGTCCCGATTACCAGTATCGGGACCGATACGAGTATTTGCGGGAGTACTTGTACTCCCGCAAATACCCCCGCTACCCAAATAGAATTACCCCCCCCCCCCCCCCCCCCCCCCCCCCCCCCCCCCCCCCCCCCCCCCCCCCCCCCCCCCCCCCCCCCCCCCCCCCCCGCCAATGCTGCCGCCGTATAAGCAAATCTAACCCCGCCGCCGTATATACAAAGCCGCCGCTAACATTATAGGCACCTTTTGAATAGCTGGTTTCCCGCTGCGCGTGTATACACTCCCCCTTGCTGGGGATTGGACGGATCTGTCCAATCCCGAGCAAGAGGGAGTGTCCTTAACATGGCGCAGGGAAAAGAGCTATTGAAACGAAAGGTGCCTATAATGTTTGCGGCGGCGGCTTTGTATACGCGGCGGCATCATCAGGTATGGGGGGGGACATGGCTGCGTAAATGGGGGGGACATGGCTGGCTGCGTAAATGGGGGGGGGGGGACATGGCTGGCTGCGTATATGTGGGGGGACATGGCTGGCTGCGTATATGTGGGGGGACATGGCTGGCTGCGTATATGTGGGGGGACATGGCTGCATTTGGGGACACGCTTAAAAAGAGTATCGGTACTTGTACTCGGTCCTAAAAAAGTGGTATCAGGACAACCCTAGTCTTCAAGTAGGTAACCAAATAAATATGACACTGGACATAAAATCGATGTAGCTACATATACTGTAAAAACGGTGCAAGTAATACCAAACGGTACCAAAAGCAGTCAAAATATGTAGCTAAGTATGATACTGGTATAAAAATGTGTACAACGATACCACTGCTGAATCCAGATGAGGAGGGGTTAACATCAGTCTGTCGGCATGTAGATGTCCCGTGAAGGGAACTATCACACCTATTTAGGGTATTTACACAGACAGCGCAGTATTACCACTTTTTTCAACTATCACACCTCCCAGTGGGTGGCTGTAGAATCCCAGGGTGATAGAGGGAAGTGTGGCAGATAATAAGGTCCCGCCGGCATGCAGATATGAAGGCACAGCAAAGGAGCCTTTCAGATGGACACAGCAACCCCCGCCGCTGTCCGTGACGTCACCGGATTTCCGACGGGAACTCCCTGAAGGCCCAGAAGCCGGCGGAGAGGTGAGTACCAATCAAAAGAATTTTGATTGATCAAAAAGGATGCCCCTCCCCCCCCCCCCCAACCAGCATCCTCATTGCTACTGTGGGCACCCGGCCGTGACCGCTTTCGGCTTCACGGCCGGGCACCCACTGCGCATGCGCGCGGCACCGTCCCATTGGACAGGCGATCGCCTAGGACCTGTCAGTGTCCTAGGCCATCGCCTACAGGGAGGGGCTGCAATAAGGCGATTAAGCTTAATCGCTTAACCAGCCCCTCGGCAGAAGGAGGAAGTGCCACTCCTCCTGAAGCCCCTGCCCCCCCCCCCAAAAAAAATTACATGCCAATTGTGGCATGTAAGGGGGTGAGGAGTGGGATAAGTGGAAGTTCCATTTTTGGGTGGAACTCTGCTTTAAGGACCGCCTAATGACGATATACGTCGGCAGAGCGGGGCACGGCTGGGCAAAAAAAAATAAAAAATCATACAGGTTCATCCCCCTTTAAGAGCCCAGCCGTGGGTTGCGATCTAAGTGACCGGACCCGATCGCTATCGGGTCACAGAGCTGAAGAACGGGGAGAGGTGAGTGTAACCAGGGGGGTCTCCAAACTTTTAAAACAAAGGGCCACTTTATTGTCTTTCAGACTTTAGGAGGGCCGGATTGTGGTCAGTGGGGGGCAGAAAATGTCCCGGGTCTAGCACCGGTGAGAATAAATGTGGCCTCAGGGTTGGTGGTCAGGAGGAGGAGGAGTAGAGACCCCTATCAGTAGTAGGAATAGTATCCCATCATTGATATCGGTAGAAGAAATAGTGCCCCCTCTTTGGTGTCGGATGAAGGAATAATGCCTCATATCATTTGCAGGAATAGTGCCCCAAGGGCCGCAAAAAGGCTAGCAAAGGGCCACATCTGGCCCTCGGGCCGCAGTTTGGAGACCCCTGATGTAAACAAACCTCTCCCGTGCTTCCTAGTGAGCGTCACTGATCGTCTGTTCTGTTCCCTGACGTCGCACGCCCCCACACAATCACTCACTCGGGCACGCTTAACCCATTTAGCACCACCTAGTGATTAACCCCTTCACTGCCAGTGTCCTTTTCACAGTTAGTGCATTTATATAGCACGGATCGCTGTATCCATGACAATGGTACCAAAATAGCATCAAGTGTCCGCCATAATGTCGCAGTCACAGGAAAAAATAAATAACGTCAAAAAAATAAAACATGCCCATAAAACCATCCCCCATTTTGTAGACGCTATAACTTTTGCACAAACCGATCAATAAAACGCTTATTTATTATAGCAAATTGTTTTTTATTTTTTTTCAAAATTGTCGCTCTCCGTTTATAGCGCAAAAAAAATAAAAACCGCAGAGGTGATCAAATACCACCAAAAGAAAGCTCTATTTGTGGGGGGGAAAAAAAGGACGTCAGTTTTGTTCGGGAGCCGCGTCAAAATGATAAACAAAAATCGCATTAAAACTAAACGCAACCCCAAAAATAAAAAAAGACCCCCACCCTGCTCTTGGGGTATATATGGAAGATCATTTTTTTTTTTTTTAGATGTTTTCAAAAGTGCGACAACAGCCTCCGTACCGCCATTCTGCAATGACCAGACAGAATACTTTGCTTTACGATTTTATTAATCAAATATTTTTAATCATTTACAATTCACATTAATCTGGATTCAGATAAAGAACAAATCGGGCTCATGCATGGGAGGGCGGTGCGTCACCCAGAACTTCCAATCGGCACAAGGCTACGGCCAACCAACAAGCAGCAACGGGCTGGGGGTGCTCAAGCGGCACCCCCCCCCCCCCTTTCAGTGTGAATCAGGTAAAAATGTATTATTGTTTTGTCTGGAGTTCTGCTTTAAATCAGAGGCACAGCCGGAATTAAGGAAATAATCGCTGTGACATTCGGCAGTCAGCGATTTCCTTCTAGCGGAAGTAGTTGGGGCAGTCGTGGGCGACCAGGTTCCAGGCGTTGTCGAATGCGGCGACCACCGGGGACAGCAGAGGGCCTCCCTCCCCTCCGGACAAGTTGTTCAACAGCTGCTCCGTGCTGGACATCCCCAAGATCACCGCGTCACCCCGACTTCCCTGGGGGGGGGGGGGCAAGAGAGTCGTGTCAGAATACATTCAATGCAAGAAAATCTGTGATGGCGATGCCCATGTGAGGACGGGGGTCTCTTTATTTAACCAACCTGCAGCTTGGAGTGGTGGTACATCCAACGTAGGGCGGCTGCGGTCAGAGTCGGCCTGACATCGGCGCTGTACATCTCCTCCAGAGATCGGCGAACCAAATCGATGGCTTCGAAGTGATGCTTCTTCCAATACCTGCCCAGCAAGACACACACCATTAATAATCCCCCCTGGTCACACCCACCCCTTCACTCAATCATCCCTCACCCCACCCCTCTGTCATTCACCCCACCCCTCACCCATCAATCTTCTCTTCGCTCACCCCACCCCTCCCATCATTCATCCCTCCTCTCGCCGCACTCCTCCTATCAATCATCCCTCACCCCACCCCTCGATCATCAATCATTCCTTCCCCTCCCATCATTCATCCCTCCATCATTCCTCCCATCAATCATCAGTCCGCTCACCCCGCCCCTCCATTATTCATCCCTCCATTCGCCCCACCCCTCCAACAATCATCCTTCCGCTTACCGCACCCCTCCCATCAATCATCCTTCCGCTTACCGCGCCCCTCCAACAATCATCCTTCCGCTTACCGCGCCCCTCCAACAATCATCCTTCCGCTTACCGCACCCCTTTCATCAATCATCCGTCCGCTTACCGCGCCCCTCCAACAATCATCCTTCCGCTTACCGCGCCCCTCCCATCAATCATCCCTCCGCTTACCGCGCCCCTCCCATCAATCATCCCTCCGCTTACCGTGCCCCTCCCATCAATCATCCTTCCGCTCACCCCACCCCTCCCATCAATCATCCCTCCGCTCACCCCACCCCTCCCATCAATCATCCCTCCGCTCACCCCGCCCCTCCAACAATCATCCTTCCGCTTACCGCACCCCTCCCATCAATCATCCTTCCGCTTACCGCGCCCCTCCCATCAATCATCCTTCCGCTTACCGTGCCCCTCCCATCAATCATCCCTCCGCTTACCGCACCCCTCCCATCAATCATCCTTCCGCTTACCGCGCCCCTCCCATCAATCATCCTTCCGCTTACCGCGCCCCTCCCATCAATCATCCTTCCGCTTACCGCGCCCCTCCCATCAATCATCCTTCCGCTTACCGCACCCCTCCCATCAATCATCCTTCTGCTTACCGCGCCCCTCCCATCAATCATCCTTCCGCTTACCGCGCCCCTCCCATCAATCATCCCTCCGCTTACCGCACCCCTCCCATCAATCATCCTTCCGCTTACCGCACCCCTCCCATCAATCATCCTTCCGCTTACCGCACCCCTCCCATCAATCATCCCTCCGCTTACCGTGCCCCTCCCATCAATCATCCTTCCGCTTACCGCACCCCTCCAACAATCATCCTTCCGCTCACCCCACCCCTCATCCCTCTGCTCACCCCACCCCTCCCATCAATCATCCTTCCCCTCACCCCGCCCCTCCCATCAATCATCCCTCCCCTCACCCCGCCCCTCCCATCAATCATCCCTCCATTCGTCCCACCCCTCCAACAATCATCCTTCCGCTCACCCCACCCCTCTGCTCATCCCGCCCCTCCCATCAATCATTCTTCCACTCACCCCGCCCCTCCCATCAATCATCCTTCCGCTTACCGCGCCCCTCCCATCAATCATCCTTCCGCTTACCGCACCCCTCCAACAATCATCCTTCCGCTCACCCCACCCCTCATCCCTCTGCTCACCCCGCCCCTCCCATCAATCATCCTTCCCCTCACCCCGCCCCTCCCATCAATCATCCCTCCCCTCACCCCGCCCCTCCCATCAATCATCCCTCCCCTCACCCCGCCCCTCCCATCAATCATACCTCCATTCGTCCCACCCCTCCAACAATCATCCTTCCGCTCACCCCACCCCTCATCCCTCTGCTCACCCCGCCCCTCCCATCAATCATCCCTCCATTCGTCCCACCCCTCCAACAATCATCCTTCCGCTCACCCCACCCCTCATCCCTCTGCTCACCCCGCCCCTCCCATCAATCATCCTTCCCCTCACCCCGCCCCTCCATCAATCATCCCTCCCCTCACCCCGCCCCTCCCATCAATCATCCCTCCATTCGTCCCACCCCTCCAACAATCATCCTTCCGCTCACCCCACCCCTCTGCTCATCCCGCCCCTCCCATCAATCATTCTTCCACTCACCCCGCCCCTCCCATCAATCATCCTTCCGCTTACCGCGCCCCTCCCATCAATCATCCTTCCGCTTACCGCACCCCTCCAACAATCATCCTTCCGCTCACCCCACCCCTCATCCCTCTGCTCACCCCGCCCCTCCCATCAATCATCCTTCCCCTCACCCCGCCCCTCCCATCAATCATCCCTCCCCTCACCCCGCCCCTCCCATCAATCATCCCTCCCCTCACCCCGCCCCTCCCATCAATCATACCTCCATTCGTCCCACCCCTCCAACAATCATCCTTCCGCTCACCCCACCCCTCATCCCTCTGCTCACCCCGCCCCTCCCATCAATCATCCTTCCACTCACCCCGCCCCTCCCATCAATCATCCTTCCGCTCACCCCACCCCTCCCATCAATCATCCCTCCGCTCACCCCGCCCCTCCCATCAATCATCCCTCCGCTCACCCCACCCCTCCCATCAATCATCCCTCCGCTCACCCCACCCCTCCCATCAATCATCCCTCCTCTCACCCCACCCCTCCCATCAATCATCCCTCCCCTCACCCCGCCCCTCCCATCAATCATCCCTCCATTCGTCCCACCCCCTCCAACAATCATCCTTCCGCTCACCCCACCCCTCATCCCTCTGCTCACCCCGCCCCTCCCATCAATCATCCTTCCACTCACCCCGCCCCTCCCATCAATCATCCTTCCGCTCACCCCACCCCTCCCATCAATCATCCCTCCGCTCACCCCGCCCCTCCCATCGATCATCCCTCCGCTCACCCAACCCCTCCCATCGATCATCCTTCCGCTCACTCCGCCCCTCCCATCGATCATCCTTCCGCTCACCCCGCCCCTTCCATCAATCATCCCTCCGCTCACCCCGCCCCTCCCATCAATAATCCCTCCGCTCACCCCAACACACCCCTTGCCCATCAATTATCCCTCCGCTCACCACACCCCTCCCACCAATAATCCCTCTGCTCACCCCACTGTCATTAACCCCACCCCTCTGTCATTCACCCCAACACACCCCTTGCCCATCAATCATCCCTCCCCTCACCCCGCCCCTCCCATCAATCATCCCTCCATTCGTCCCACCCCTCCAACAATCATCCTTCCGCTCACCCCACCCCTCATCCCTCTGCTCACCCCGCCCCTCCCATCAATCATCCTTCCACTCACCCCGCCCCTCCCATCAATCATCCCTCCGCTCACCCCACTCCTCCCATCAATCATCCCTCCGCTTGCCCCACTCCTCCCCTCCATCATTCATCCCTCCCCTCACCCAACTCCTCCCACCAATCATCCCTCCGCTTGCCCCACTCCTCCCCTCCATCATTCATCCCTCCACTCCTCCCACGCCTCCCCATGAGAGAGTCACCTATTCCGGTAGGTTTCTGCCCAACTGTTCCCAAAAAATCTGGAAGCTTCCTGCGTCTTGTCCTGGTCTTCATACTGGTACTTCCCGGTTAGAAGCCCCCCTGGGGGACAGAAGACAAAACCAAGAGTACATTTCATAATCTGCCTCAGTAATACCACCCAGGCCTAGGAGCTTTTTATCTACAATTCAGCAAATATGAGACTAGAAAGATCAGTAATTCTAGCGAATGGATATAAACTGACATACATTACATGGCCAAACGTATGTGACAACCCCCCCCCCCCCTCCCCTCCAAATGATGGTGTTCAGGGTTTCTACTAAAAAAACCTCATAATACTCCAACATACAAAGATATTGGAGACAATTGTGCTCTTCCAACCTCGTGGAAACAATTTAGTGAAGACCCTTTTCTGCTCCACCATGGCTGGGTGGGTTGACCAGTTTGGGTCCTGCTCTATAAAAGACGTGGTGGGACCAGTCTGTGTCCAGCTCCATAAAGACACGGTGGGACCAGTCTGTGTCCAGCTCCATAAAGACACGGTGGGACCAGTCTGTGTCCAGCTCCATAAAGACACGGTGGGACCAGTCTGTGTCCAGCTCCATAAAGACACGGTGGGACCAGTCTGTGTCCAGCTCCATAAAGACACGGTGGGACCAGTCTGGACCATAAAGACACGGTGGGACCAGTCTGGGTCCAGCTCCATAAAGACACGGTGGGATCAGTCTGGGTCCAGCTCCATAAAGACACGGTGGGACCAGTCTGGGTCCAGCTCCATAAAGACACGGTGGGACCAGTCTGTGTCCAGCTCCATAAAGACACGGTGGGACCAGTCTGTGTCCAGCTCCATAAAGACACGGTGGGACCAGTCTGTGTCCAGCTCCATAAAGACACGGTGGGACCAGTCTGTGTCCAGCTCCATAAAGACACGGTGGGACCAGTTTGGACCATAAAGACACGGTGGGACCAGTCTGGGTCCAGCTCCATAAAGACACGGTGGGACCAGTCTGGGTCCAGCTCCATAAAGACACGGTGGGACCAGTCTGGGTCCAGCTCCATAAAGACACGGTGGGACCAGGTTGGTGGGGAGGAATTCAAGTGTCCTGTACAGAGCCCTGACCTCAACCCTACTGATCACCTTTGGGCTGAACTGGAACATTAACTGCAAGCCCCCCCATAATATTTACACTGTAGTAGTCGTTGCCGTGACTGACTATTAAGCGCGCACCTGCCAGCGGGTTGTATGCGTAGAAGCGGATTCCGAGTTGGCGCAGGCATGGGAGCAGCTCCGTCTCTACTTGGCGCGTGGTGGCGTTGTACATACCCTGAGGAGGAAGAAATTGTCAGGATTAGAAGTGTTCACACGACTCGAATGTCTACAGACAGCAGAAATCAACCATGGATGGTGTGAGAAGTTCTCAAATTTAAACACCCCCCCCCCCTCCCCCCAGGAGTCCAGTAAATGGACGATTCCCTGTCTCAGTGCCAGATCTTGTATGCCCCGTGCAGGTTGGAGGTAGAAGAAATCTGAATCCTCCCTCCAGCAGCAGCTATCTACCATAGCTCCTTCTGACAGGAGCGACACTGCAGCCACCGCTCCCTCCGACAGGAGCGACACTGCAGCCACCGCTCCCTCCGACAGGAGCGACACTGCAGCCACCGCTCCCTCCGACAGGAGCAACACTGCAGCCACCGCTCCCTCCGACAGGAGCGACACTGCAGCCACCGCTCCCTCCGACAGGAGCGACACTGCAGCCACCGCTCCCTCCGACAGGAGCGACACTGCAGCCACCGCTCCCTCCGACAGGAGCGACACTGCAGCCACCGCTCCTTCCGACAGGAGCGACACTGCAGCCACCGCTCCCTCCGACAGGAGCGACACTGCAGCCACCGCTCCCTCCGACAGGAGCGACACTGCAGCCACCGCTCCCTCTGACAGGAGCGACACTGCAGCCACCGCTCCCTCTGACAGGAGCGACACTGCAGCCACTGCTCCCTCTGACAGGAGCGACACTGCAGCCTCTCCCGTCAGGGCGAGCTTCAGCAACTGCAACTTCACTCTCTATACAGCACCCAGGGCTGGTACCCTTCCAAATCCCCCACCCCCAGTAGCTGCCCTTCGCTCCATGACCACCAGTGGGGTGTGGCTAATACAAACCCCCCCCCCCCCCCCTCGTACTGGCCCCTTCCTTCACTCCATGACCACCAGTGGGTTGTGGCTAACGCAAAGGTCCCCCCCCCCCGCCATTTAGTACTGGCCTTTCTTTTTTTTTTTCGTAGGGGGTTCCCCAAGACCTGATTATTTGCAGGGGTACCTTTGGTGCTTTATGGGCCCCTTTTGCTTCTCCTCTGTGGCCCTCAGAGGTGAATATAAATTACCTGGTACACGGTCGGCAGCACCCAGTTATTCTTCTTACAAATGCAGTACACCTCCATCACCTCCCAGGAGGCGTAATTCGAAAGGCCCAGCTCTTTGAATTTGCCCTGGAAGATAAAAAGAGTTACAACATACAGTCTGATCACTGGGGGGAAGGGGGACTGAGAAAATGACTCCTCCTTCTACAAAGTTACAATGTACTGGGGGAGTAACCCTAATGTTACTGGGGGAGGGGGGGAGGAGGAGACTGAGGAAATGCTTGTTCTTGCCTGCAGCAGACTGATGACATCATCTCAGCCTAGGCACAGTCACTGACTGCAGCTGAAGGAAGGCTTTGCAAAGGTAAAAGGTGGATATTTTCGGATCCTGTATACGGTGACTGATTGGGGCGTGTAAAGTGCGATTCATCATTCTGTGAACGTTCTCTGATCTCTGACAGAGGCTGTGGATCGGCGGGTTCCGGAGTACAAAGTTCAGGGAGAGGAGAGTTCCGAGGAAGAAAAGAGGAGGGGCAGGGGGCGTGGCCTGAGCTCTGCTGACACTACGAATGTCGGGGACAGGAGAGACGCGGAAAAGCCGCAGTCCTTTGTGAAGTGAAGACTATGGGCAGCGCAGGACGGAGCGATTATTTACCAAATACAAATTTTTCCGCAAAAAAAAGTGACACCAAAATGAAACTTTACTGCAAAACAAACCGTTATCACCAACTTTTTTGGTAAAATATAAAAGGAGGGGGAGGGGCGGCGAGTAAACGGATACCAAACATGTGAGATCCAAAGAGTGGTTATCCCCCCCCCCATGATGCCCCTCACCTCCTGGTACAGCTGCTGGCAGGCCGCCAGGGTCTCCTCCACCGGGGTGTGGTGGTCGGGGGCGTGCAGGTAGAAGAGATGGACGCTGGGGGTCCGCAGTCTCTGGAGGGAGGTCTCCAGTTGCTGGCGCACGCTCTCCGCTCTCAGCGTCTTCCCCTCCCAGGGATTCGCCTTTGTAGCCAATTTCACTGCCAGAGAGAAGGAACATGCGCGTTACACTTCCTGTGTGATCTTCAGGTTCCTGCCCCTTTACTGCCCCACATTGCGGCCCCTCTACTGCCCAAGATTTCTGCCCCTTTGCGGCCCCCAGATTGCGGCTTCTTTGCAGCCCCAGATTTACGCCCCTTTGCGGCCCCAGATTGATGCCCCTTTACTGCCCCACATTGCGGCCCCCTACTTTCCCAGATTGCTGACCCTTTACTGCCCCAGATACCTGCACAATTACTGCCCCTTTGCGGCCCCCAGATTTATGCCCCTTTGCGGCCCCCAGATCGATGCCCCTTTGCGGCCCCCAGATTTATGCCCCAGATGGCTGCCCCCTTGCAACCCCAGATTGATGCCCCATTACTGCCCCAGATTGCGGCCCAAGGTTACTGCCCCTTTGCGGCCCCAGGTTACTGCCCTCAGATTGCGGCTTCTTTGCGGCCCCAGATTGATGCCCCTTTACTGCCCCAGATTGCGGCCCAAGGTTACTGCCCCCAGATTGCGGCTTCTTTGCGGCCCCAGGTTACTGCCCCTTTGCGGCCCCAGGTTACTGCCCTCAGATTGCGGCTTCTTTGCGGCCCCAGATTTATGCCCCTTTGCGGCCCCAGATTTATGCCCCAGATTGATGCCCCTTTGCGGCCCCAGATTGATGCCCCTTTACTGCCCCAGATTGCGGCTTCTTTGCGGCCCCAGGTTACTGCCCCTTTGCGGCCCCAGATTACTGCCCCAGATTGATGCCTCTTTGCGGCCCCAGATTGATGCCCCAGGTTACTGCCCCTTTGCGGCCCCAGATTACTGCCCCAAATTGCTGCCCCTTTGCGGCCCCAGATTTCATGCTTTTCTGCCGGGGGGAATAAACTCCTGACTCTGGCAGGTGACAGCGGAACCCTTTGCTGGCATTCCGCCGAAATAAAACCAATTCCAGTATAAAAGTCACTTTGTACTGTTATCACACAGCCAGAGTCCCTGCTGGAAGAGAGTGACCCCTCCCCCCCCCCTCGCCCTCCCCGTTATTACAGGAAATAAAGGGAAATCTCTCCAGCAGAGACACAGACCGAGCCACCTTTGTAGCAGAGTGGGGGAGGCGTGAGAACCTCCGACAAGGTTTTATTGCTGGCTCCGCCTTCCTGCCCTCCCCCCCCCCATTTCTTATAGCGGTGTCACTTCAGCAGGAAGTGAGCGATATTCTCCCCAATGGGGTCATAGTCAGGAATACATCCAGACATTTCCAGATCTATGGGGGGGGGGGGATAAACCCTAGCACATTTTTGGATAGAATGCTCAGCAGAGTGTTGTCTGTCCCCTGGCAGGACTCCGGTGTCACACAGGGGGGGGGGGTGAATCATTTACAAAACTCGGCTAATCTTCAGCCAATTAATTGCAGCTCCGGGTTCACGTCTCAGTGTGAATGACGGGACAAAGTCCACCGAGCCGTACAGAGGGGCGGGGTCACCTGCATGGAAGGACCAGGTGGGGGGGGAGGGGTCACCTGCATGGAAGGACCAGGTGGGGGGGGGAGGGGTCACCTGCATGAAATGCCAGGTGGGGGGGAGGGGTCACCTGCATGAAAGGACCAGGTGGGGGGGGGAGGGGTCACCTGCATGAAAGGACCAGGTGGGGGGGGGGAGGGGTCACCTGCATGAAAGGACCAGGTGGGGGGGGGGAGGGGTCACCTGCATGAAAGGACCAGGTGGGGGGGGGGAGGGGTCACCTGCATGAAAGGACCAGGTGGGGGGGAGGGGTCACCTGCATGAAAGGACCAGGTGGGGGGGAGGGGTCACCTGCATGAAAGGACCAGGTGGGGGGGAGGGGTCACCTGCATGAAAGGACCAGGTGGGGGGGGGGGGGGTCACCTGCATGAAAGGACCAGGTGGGGGGGGGAGGGGTCATCTGCATGAAAGGACCAGGTGGGGGGGGAGGGGTCACCTACATGGAAGAACCAGGTGGGGTCATCTGCATGGAAGAACCAGGTGGGGGGCGGAGTCACCTACATGGAAGAACCAGGTGGGGGGCAGGGTCACCTACATGGAAGAACCAGGTGGGGGGGCGGAGTCACCTACATGGAAGAACCAGGTGGGGGGGCAGGGTGACCTACAGGGAAGAACAAGGTGGGGGGGCGGGGTCACCTACATGGAAGAACCAGGTGGGGGGCGGGGTCACCTACATGGAAGAACCAGGTGGGGGGCGGGGTCACCTACATGGAAGAACATCCATTCCTGGCACGGATTCTGGATAAACAGATCTCTTATTCTGGATACACAGATTCCGGGATCTCTTATTCCGGATACACAGATTCCGGATACACAGATTCCGAGATCTCTTATTCCGGATACACAGATTCCGAGATCTCTTATTCCGGATACACAGATTCCGAGATCTCTTATTCCGGATACACAGATTCCGAGATCTCTTATTCCGGATACACAGATTCCGAGATCTCTTATTCCGGATACACAGATTCCGAGATCTCTTATTCCGGATACACAGATTCCGAGATCTCTTATTCCGGATACACAGATTCCGAGATCTCTTATTCCGGATACACAGATTCCGAGATCTCTTATTCCGGATACACAGATTCCGGATACACAGATTCCGGGATCTCTTATTCCGGATACACAGATTCCGGGATCTCTTATTCCGGATACACAGATTCCGAGATCTCTTATTCCGGATACACAGATTCCGAGATCTCTTATTCCGGATACACAGATTCCGAGATCTCTTATTCCGGATACACAGATTCCGAGATCTCTTATTCCGGATACACAGATTCCGAGATCTCTTATTCCGGATACACAGATTCCGAGATCTCTTATTCCGGATACACAGATTCCGAGATCTCTTATTCCGGATACACAGATTCCGAGATCTCTTATTCCGGATACACAGATTCCGAGATCTCTTATTCCGGATACACAGATTCCGAGATCTCTTATTCCGGATACACAGATTCCGAGATCTCTTATTCCAGATACACAGATACACAGATTCCGGGATCTCTTATTCCGATCACAGATCTACACAGATTCCGGGATTCCGGATACACAGATTCCGGGATCTCTTATTCCGGATACACAGATTCCGGGATCTCTTATTCCGGATACACAGATTCCGGATCTCTTATTCCGGATACACAGATTCCGGGATCTCTTATTCCGGATACACAGATTCCGGGATCTCTTATTCCGGATACACAGATTCCGGGATCTCTTATTCCGGATACACAGATTCCGGGATCTCTTATTCCGGATACACAGATTCCGAGATCTCTTATTCCAGGATACACAGATTCCGAGATCTCTTATTCCGGATACACAGATTCCGGGATCTCTTATTCCGGATACACAGATTCCGGGATCTCTTATTCCGGATACACAGATTCCGAGATCTCTTATTCCGGATACACAGATTCCGAGATCTCTTATTCCGGATACACAGATTCCGAGATCTCTTATTCCGGATACACAGATTCCGAGATCTCTTATTCTGGATACACAGATTCCGGGATCTCTTATTCCGGATACACAGATTCCGAGATCTCTTATTCCGGATACACAGATTCCGAGATCTCTTATTCTGGATACACAGATTCCGAGATCTCTTATTCTGGATACACAGATTCCGAGATCTCTTATTCTGGATACACAGATTCCGAGATCTCTTATTCTGGATACACAGATTCCGGGATCTCTTATTCTGGATACACAGACTCTGGGATCTCTTATTGCGGATACACAGATTCCGGGATCTCTTATTCCGGATACACAGATTCCGAGATCTCTTATTCTGGATACACAGATTCCGGGATCTCTTATTTTGGATACACAGATTCCGAGATCTCTTATTCTGGATACACAGATTCCGGGATCTCTTATTCTGGATACACAGATTCCGGGATCTCTTATTCCGGATACACAGATTCCGAGATCTCTTATTCCGGATACACAGATTCCGAGATCTCTTATTCCGGATACACAGATTCCGGATACACAGATTCCGGGATCTCTTATTCCGGATACACAGATTCCGGGATCTCTTATTCCGGATACACAGATTCCGGGATCTCTTATTCCGGATACACAGATTCCGGGATCTCTTATTCCGGATACACAGATTCCGAGATCTCTTATTCCAGATACACAGATTCCGAGATCTCTTATTCCGGATACACAGATTCCGGGATCTCTTATTCCGGATACACAGATTCCGGGATCTCTTATTCCGGATACACAGATTCCGAGATCTCTTATTCCGGATACACAGATTCCGAGATCTCTTATTCCGGATACACAGATTCCGAGATCTCTTATTCTGGATACACAGATTCCGGGATCTCTTATTCCGGATACACAGATTCCGAGATCTCTTATTCCGGATACACAGATTCCGAGATCTCTTATTCTGGATACACAGATTCCGAGATCTCTTATTCCGGATACACAGATTCCGAGATCTCTTATTCTGGATACACAGATTCCGAGATCTCTTATTCTGGATACACAGATTCCGAGATCTCTTATTCTGGATACACAGATTCCGAGATCTCTTATTCTGGATACACAGATTCCGGGATCTCTTATTCTGGATACACAGACTCTGGGATCTCTTATTGCGGATACACAGATTCCGGGATCTCTTATTCCGGATACACAGATTCCGAGATCTCTTATTCTGGATACACAGATTCCGAGATCTCTTATTCCGGATACACAGATTCCGGGATCTCTTATTTTGGATACACAGATTCCGAGATCTCTTATTCTGGATACACAGATTCCGGGATCTCTTATTCTGGATACACAGATTCCGGGATCTCTTATTCCGGATACACAGATTCCGGGATCTCTTATTCTGGATACACAGATTGAAAAGCCATTTTATAGGTTGCTATGGGCAACAGCAACACTCCTGCTCTCCAGTAACCCCGCCCCCCTCGGCCTCTGGTTGGCCAGGCTTGTCCCCGCCCCCTCTTACCTCCGGCGCTCAGGCCCAGCCCCCCCAGCACTCTCTCGGTCTCCCCGTCCGCGTACATGTGAGCGGTGTCCAGCTCGTCGTGCCCGCGCCTCAGGAACTCGCGCACCGCGTCCCCGCTCTGCTCCGCGTCCATCCGCCGCCCGAACTCCATCGTGCCCAGCACCGTGCGCGGGAGCCCCGGAGGGGGCGGAGAACGGGACATGACGGTCCGCCGGTACTGCTGGAGAAGCGAGGAGGAGAGGAGGCGCGGGACAGTCCGGGAGAGTGACAGCATGGCGGGAGGGCGCATGCGCCGGACCGTTATATGTCAATACTAGCCCCGCCTACCCATCACTGAGCCCGCCCCCTGTGCTGCCTGAGACAGGGGAAAGGGGCGGTCCAGAGGCGGTTAACCCCGCCCCTGTCCCTAAATCAACCCCACCCCCTGTCCCTGAGCCATTCGCCAGGCGGAAGAGGGGATGGGAAAAGGGCGGTCCAAAGACTGTTAACCCCGCCCCTGTCCCTGAGCCATACGCCAGGCGGAAGAGGAGAAAGGGGCGGCCCAGAGACTGTTAACCCCGCCCTCTGTCCCTGAGCCATACGCCAGGCGGCAGAGGAGAAAGGGGCGGCCCAGAGACTGTTAACCCCGCCCCCTGTCCCTGAGCCATTCGCCAGACGAAAAAGGGCGGTCCAGAGACCCTAACCCCGCCCCCTGTCCCCTAGCCATACACCGATCACAAAGGAGGGGGAGTGAACTACAAGTCCCAGGGGGAGGGGCAGAGGAGTCTATGAAGGGGCAACAAACTTCTATTGACACCCCCCCCCAAATATGGGGGCAACATTGTATTATCTATATGTGTAGAGTGACCCCCCCCCCATGTATGACTGCCCCTGGGGGGAGGGGATTACTACCCCATAATACTCTATATGACCCCCCCCCCCATGTATGACTGTCCCTGGGGGGAGGGGATTACTACCCCATAATACTCTATATGACCCCCCCCCCCATGTATGACTGCCCCTGGGGGGAGGGGATTACTACCCCATAATACTCTGTATGACCCCCCCCCCCCATGTATGACTGCCCCTGGGGGGAGGGGATTACTACCCCATAATACTCTATATGACCCCCCATGTATGACTGCCCCTGGGGGGAGGGGATTACTACCCCATAATACTCTGTATGACCCCCCCCCCCCATGTATGACTGCCCCTGGGGGGAGGGGATTACTACCCCATAATACTCTATATGACCCCCCATGTATGACTGCCCCTGGGGGGAGGGGATTACTACCCCATAATACTCTATATGACCCCCCCATGTATGACTGCCCCTGGGGGGAGGGGATTACTACCCCATAATACTCTATATGACCCCCCATGTATGACTGCCCCTGGGGGGAGGGGATTACTACCCCATAATACTCTATATGACCCCCCCATGTATGACTGCCCCTGGGGGGAGGGGATTACTACCCCATAATACTCTATATGACCCCCCATGTATGACTGCCCCTGGGGGGAGGGGATTACTACCCCATAATACTCTATATGACCCCCCCATGTATGACTGCCCCTGGGGGGAGGGGATTACTACCCCATAATACTCTATATGACCCCCCCCCCCATGTATGACTGTCCCTGGGGGGAGGGGATTACTACCCCATAATACTCTGTATGACCCCCCCCCCCCATGTATGACTGCCCCTGGGGGGAGGGGATTACTACCCCATAATACTCTATATGACCCCCCATGTATGACTGCCCCTGGGGGGAGGGGATTACTACCCCATAATACTCTATATGACCCCCCCCCCCCATGTATGACTGTCCCTGGGGGGAGGGGATTACTACCCCATAATACTCTGTATGACCCCCCCCCCCCATGTATGACTGCCCCTGGGGGGAGGGGATTACTACCCCATAATACTCTATATGACCCCCCATGTATGACTGCCCCTGGGGGGAGGGGATTACTACCCCATAATACTCTATATGACCCCCCATGTATGACTGCCCCTGGGGGGAGGGGATTACTACCCCATAATACTCTATATGACCCCCCCATGTATGACTGCCCCTGGGGGGAGGGGATTACTACCCCATAATACTCTATATGACCCCCCATGTATGACTGCCCCTGGGGGGAGGGGATTACTACCCCATAATACTCTATATGACCCCCCCATGTATGACTGCCCCTGGGGGGAGGGGATTACTACCCCATAATACTCTATATGACCCCCCCCCCCCCCATGTATGACTGTCCCTGGGGGGAGGGGATTACTACCCCATAATACTCTGTATGACCCCCCCCCCCATGTATGACTGCCCCTGGGGGGAGGGGATTACTACCCCATAATACTCTATATGACCCCCCCATGTATGACTGCCCCTGGGGGGAGGGGATTACTACCCCATAATACTCTATATGACCCCCCATGTATGACTGCCCCTGGGGGGAGGGGATTACTACCCCATAATACTCTATATGACCCCCCCATGTATGACTGCCCCTGGGGGGAGGGGATTACTACCCCATAATACTCTATATGACCCCCCCCCCCCCCATGTATGACTGTCCCTGGGGGGAGGGGATTACTACCCCATAATACTCTGTATGACCCCCCCCCCCCCATGTATGACTGCCCCTGGGGGGAGGGGATTACTACCCCATAATACTCTATATGACCCCCCATGTATGACTGCCCCTGGGGGGAGGGGATTACTACCCCATAATACTCTATATGACCCCCCCATGTATGACTGCCCCTGGGGGGAGGGGATTACTACCCCATAATACTCTATATGACCCCCCCATGTATGACTGCCCCTGGGGGGAGGGGATTACTACCCCATAATACTCTATATGACCCCCCCATGTATGACTGCCCCTGGGGGGAGGGGATAACTACCCCATAATACTCTATATGACCCCCCCATGTATGACTGCCCCTGGGGGGAGGGTATTACTACCCCATAATACTCTATATGACCCCCCCCATGTATGACTGCCCCTGGGGGGAGGGGATTACTACCCCATAATACTCTATATGACCCCCCCATGTATGACTGCCCCTGGGGGGAGGGGATAACTACCCCATAATACTCTATATGACCCCCCCATGTATGACTGCCCCTGGGGGGAGGGGATTACTACCCCATAATACTCTATATGACCCCCCCATGTATGACTGCCCCTGGGGGGAGGGGATTACTACCCCATAATACTCTATATGACCCCCCCCCCCATGTATGACTGTCCCTGGGGGGAGGGGATTACTACCCCATAATACTCTGTATGACCCCCCCCCCCATGTATGACTGTCCCTGGGGGAGGGGATTCATACCCCATAATACTCTGTATGACCCCCCCCCCATGTATGACTGTCCCTGGGGGGAGGGGATTACTACCCCATAATACTCTGTATGACCCCCCCATGTATGACTGTCCCGGGGGGGGATTAATACCCCATAATTCTCTGTATGAACCCCCCCCCATGTATGACTGTCCCGGGGGGGGATTAATACCCCATAAATCTCTGTATGACCCCCCCCATGTATGACTGCCCCTGAGGGGAGTGGATTACTACCACATAATACTCTATATGACCCCCCCCCCCCCCACACCGTATGACACTGTATATAAACCCTCCCTGCCAACATTAAGGCAGTTCCCTGGCATAGAGATGTCATTTCGGCCCCTCCCTCTCACCTTTCATCTCCACCCCCCTCATCTGGTCTGGTGACACTAGGACTGGGGGGGAGGTGATCAGGGACAACGGCTGACTGCACTGGGACTGGGATGGGTGATCGGGGACACTGTACTGGGGGGATGGGTGATCGGGGACACTGTACTGGGGGGGGATGGGTGATCGGGGACACTGTACTGGGGGGGATGGGTGATCAGGGACACTGTACTGGGGGGGGATGGGGGACACTGTACTGGGGGGGGGTGGGTGATCGGGGACACTGTACTGGGGGGGATGGGTGATCGGGGACACAGTACTGGGGGGGGGTGGGTGATCAGGGACACTGTACTGGGGGGGATGGGGGACACTGTACTGGGGGGGGGGATGGGTGATCGGGGACACTGTACTGGGGGGGATGGGTGATCGGGGGACACTGGGACTGGGGGGGGATGGGTGATCAGGGACACTGTACTGGGGGGGATGGGGAACACTGTACTGGGGGGGGGGTGGGTGATCGGGGACACTGTACTGGGGGGGGGATGGGTGATCAGGGACACTGTACTGGGGGGGGGGATGGGTGATCAGGGACACTGTACTGGGGGGGATGGGGGACACTGTACTGGGGGGGGATGGGTGATCGGGGACACTGTACTGGGGGGGGGATTGGGTGATCGGGGGACACTGGGACTGGGGGGGGATGGGTGATCAGGGACACTGTACTGGGGGGGATGGGGGACACTGTACTGGGGGGGATGGGTGATCGGGGACACTGTACTGGGGGGGATGGGGGACACTGTACTGGGGGGGGATGGGTGATCGGGGACACTGTACTGGGGGGGATGGGGGACACTGTACTGGGGGGGGGGGGGTGATCGGGGACACTGTACTGGGGGAGGGGTGATCAGGGACACTGTACTGGGGGGGGATGGGTGATCGGGGACACTGTACTGGGGGGATGGGTGATCGGGGACACTGTACTGGGGGGGATGGGTGATCGGGGACACAGTACTGGGGGGGGGGGGTGATCAGGGACACTGTACTGGGGGGGATGTGGGACACTGTACTGGGGGGGGGGGATGGGTGATCGGGGACACTGTACTGGGGGGGGATGGGTGATCGGGGGACACTGGGACTGGGGGGGATGGGTGATCAGGGACACTGTACTGGGGGGGATGGGGAACACTGTACTGGGGGGGGGATGGGTGATCGGGGACACTGGGACTGGGGGGGGATGGGTGATCAGGGACACTGTACTGGGGGGGATGGGGGACACTGTACTGGGGGGGGATGGGTGATCGGGGACACTGTACTGGGGGGGGATTGGTGATCGGGGGACACTGGGACTGGGGGGGGATGGGTGATCAGGGACACTGTACTGGGGGGGTTGGGTGATCAGGGACACTGTACTGGGGGGGATGGGGGACACTGTACTGGGGGGGGATGGGTGATCGGGGACACTGTACTGGGGGGGGGATGGGTGATCAGGGACACTGTACTGGGGGGGGGGATGGGTGATCAGGGACACTGTACTGGGGGGGATGGGGGACACTGTACTGGGGGGGGATGGGTGATCGGGGACACTGTACTGGGGGGGGGATGGGTGATCGGGGGACACTGGGACTGGGGGGGATGGGTGATCAGGGACACTGTACTGGGGGGGATGGGGGACACTGTACTGGGGGGGATGGGTGATCGGGGGACACTGGGACTGGGGGGGATGGGTGATCAGGGACACTGTACTGGGGGGGATGGGGGACACTGTACTGGGGGGGATGGGTGATCGGGGACACTGTACTGGGGGGGATGGGGACACTGTACTGGGGGGGATGGGTGATCGGGGACACTGTACTGGGGGGGGATTGGTGATCAGGGACACTGTACTGGGGGGGATGGGGGACACTGTACTGGGGGGGGGGATGGGTGATCGGGGACACTGTGTACTGGGGGGGGTGATGGGTGATCGGGGACACTGTACTGGGGGGGGGATGGGTGATCGGGGACACTGTACTGGGGGGGGGTGATGGGTGATCGGGGACACTGTACTGGGGGGGGATGGGTGATCGGGGACACTGTACTGGGGGGGATGGGTGATCGGGGACACTGTCACACAGCCAGTTGGTAAGAGAGGAAACTTTGTTTACATGTGCGGTCGCTGTGATTGGTAAAGGTAAAGGGGCAATTTCATTGGCTGTTGTTTATAAACAGCTGGATGTCAAGTGAATAAATGACAGTAACATGTATTTGTACAAATCAAACTTTATTGAGTAACAAATCATTAAATCTCACACACGGATCAGTTACAATCTATCCAAACTGAGGAACAAAAACGTAATAATTCAGATTTCCAATCCTTGGATGTGGCGGCTGCTTTCCTTTTCTTTTTTATAAGATTTTCCCCTTTCCTTTCATCAGGTAATCCTGCCAGGAACAGACTTCCTGTCCTAGGATGACAACGCTCATCAACGTGTGGTGTCACTGCAACAGGAAACGTGGTGTCACTGGGACAGGAAATGGGGTGTCACTGGGACAGGAAACGGGGTGTCACTGGGACAGGAAACAGGGTGTCACTGGGACAGGAAACAGGGTGTCACTGGGACAGGAAACAAGGTGTCGCTGGGACAGGAAGCGGTGTGTCGCTGGGACAGGAAACGGGGTGTCACTGGGACAGGAAGTGGGGTGTCGCTGGGACAGAAAACAAGGTGTCACTGGGACAGGAAGTGTGGTGTCGCTGGGACAGGAAGCGTGGTGTCGCTGGGACAGGAAACGTGGTGTCACTGGGACAGGAAATGGGGTGTCACTGGGACAGGAAACGGGGTGTCACTGCAACAGGAAACGTGGTGTCACTGGGACAGGAAATGGGGTGTCACTGGGACAGGAAACGGGGTGTCACTGCAACAGGAAACGTGGTGTCACTGGGACAGGAAATGGGGTGTCACTGGGACAGGAAACGGGGTGTCACTGGGACAGGAAGTGTGGTGTCGCTGGGACAGGAAGCGTGGTGTCTCTGGGACAGGAAACGTGGTGTCACTGGGACAGGAAATGGGGTGTCACTGGGACAGGAAATGGGGTGTCACTGGGACAGGAAACGGGGTGTCACTGGGACAGGAAACGTGGTGTCACTGGGACTGGAAACGGGGTGTCACTGGGACAGGAAGCGGGGTGTCGCTGGGACAGGAAGCGGTGTGTCGCTGGGACAGGAAGCGGTGTGTCGCTGGGACAGGAAGCGGGGTGTCACTGGGACAGGAAACAAGGTGTCGCTGGGACAGGAAGCGGGGTGTCACTGGGACAGGAAACAAGGTGTCGCTGGGACAGGAAGCGCGATGTCGCTGGGACAGGAAGCGGTGTGTCGCTGGGACAGGAAACGGGGTGTCCCTGGGACAGGAAACAAGGTGTCACTGGGACAGGAAGCGGGGTGTCGCTGGGACAGGAAATGGGGTGTCACTGGGACAGGAAACGGGGTGTCACTGGGACAGGAAGTGGGGTGTCGCTGGGACAGAAAACAAGGTGTCACTGGGACAGGAAGTGTGGTGTCGCTGGGACAGGAAGCGTGGTGTCGCTGGGACAGGAAACGGGGTGTCACTGGGACAGGAAACGGGGTGTCACTGGGACAGGAAGTGTGGTGTCGCTGGGACAGAAAACGAGGTGTCACTGGGACAGGAAGCGCGGTGTCGCTGGGACAGGAAGCGCGGTGTCGCTGGGACAGGAAGCGCGGTGTCGCTGGGACAGGAAGCGCGGTGTCGCTGGGACAGGAAGCGGGGTGTCGCTGGGACAGGAAGCGGGGTGTCGCTGGGACAGGAAGCGGGGTGTCGCTGGGACAGGAAGCGGGGTGTCGCTGGGACAGGAAGCGGGGTGTCGCTGGGACAGGAAGCGCGGTGTCGCTGGGACAGGAAGTGGGTGTCGCTGGGACAGGAAGTGGGTGTCGCTGGGACAGGAAGTGGATGTCGCTGGGACAGGAAGAGGGGTGTCGCTGGGACAGGAAGCGCGATGTCGCTGGGACAGGAAGCGGGGTGTCGCTGGGACAGGAAGCGCGATGTCGCTGGGACAGGAAGCGGGGTGTCGCTGGGACAGGAAGCGGGGTGTCGCTGGGACAGGAAGTGGATGTCGCTGGGACAGGAAGTGGGGTGTCGCTGGGACAGGAAGTGGGGTATCGCTGGGACAGGAAGTGGATGTCGCTGGGACAGGAAGTGGGGTGTCGCTGGGACAGGAAGTGGGGTGTCGCTGGGACAGGAAGTGAGGTCCGAGTCACCAGTAATATCTGTTCATTGCTACATATTTGTGGCTCAGCTGGACTTGTAATGACTTCATTCCCCACCGGGGACACAGATGAAATAAGAACTGTCTGTTCTGCTCCATAACAGTCAATGACATTCCTCCCCGGTAAATATTTCTTCCTTCCAAATACTGGAGAGGTGGGAGGAGTCTTCAGAGCGACGCAGAAACACCCGACCAGCCCGGAAGTCTCCCTCGGTTGGCGGAAGAAATGAAGACGATGTTTCAGTAATAAATATTAATAAATATAATTAGGTCCCAGCGGCCAATCGATCGGGAGCGCGGCGATCAGACATCGATGGCGATCAGTCCCGCCATCAATTGGTCGCGGTGCCACAGGATCTCCGCCAGGCCGTTCAGCACCGGAGCCGCGTCCGACAGCTCCGCCCGACCGTCCAGACTGATCCCGTCGCCGAGCCGCGGCCCGTTCACGCTCCTCACCCGCATCACCGGCAGCTGCCACGTCTGCTGGAAGTCGCTGATGTCCTGATCCGTGACGTCCGTGTGCATGAACTGATCGAATCTGATCGGGAGTTAAGGACGAAAAACACAGAGCCCCCCCCCCCCCCCATGGGATGGTAGGGGGAGGGGCAGACAAACATGGCATCTATCATGGTGTCACATGTGACCAGCCCTGGAGAAAGCCAGGAGCGGAACGTCCATTAGGAACCCTCAAAAAGAGAGAATTGCTTGTGATTGGTGTATTCAGTGCTAGGCTCCGCCTCCTCCCACTACAGGTGACGGAAATGTTGGGTGATGGGGAGGTGATGAAGCTCCTGTGTGCGTCCATTAAACCCCCGGAATGTCACCCAAAGAGGACCTGTCAGAACGGACACCCTCCGACGCAGTGGAGACTCCCCATTGGTCGCTGGAGGCGGCCATATTAGGCTGTGGGATGAGGATGCGGCGCGGCGAGGAACCACCACGCCCCCCAGAACAGGACGGGAGCCTCGGAGGTGACAACCGTTCTGACAGGTCCTGTTTATGGGTCCTCAGCAACCAATAAAATGCAGGCAAAGGGGAGGAGAGCGCCGGTCTGAACCGGATGATTTCATCCCATTTTAAGGAACGGCGGAACGTTCCGGAATATTCCCTGAAAAGGATACTTGGTGCCGATCACCACCCGGGCCGCGTCCTCCTCCTGGCTCAGCGTGCGGGAAATCAGCGCCGGGACGTCCTCAAACGACGAGCGATCGGTGAAGGAGAAGAGGAAGAGGTGGGCGTCGGCCTTCTCCTTACAGGCCTGTGGGGGGAAGAGAAGAGGTCAAGTTATTGGATCCGTAAGAGGCGGAGTCTACAAAAAACAACAACCAAACCCAACAATCTGCGAAAAGCATTCCGCGGCCGCGGTGTGACCCGCATTCTGTCATGTGACACCATTTATCCTCCCCCCGCATGACCGCCCTTAGAGGGAGGAGCCATGTCACATGACAGAATCTGGGTCACGCCCGTGGTGGCTATGGATGCGTTTCGGTCGGTTTGGATTGTCTGACTCATTTCACGTGCGAGTTTTAGGCCATTACTTTACAACATCTTGGTGCCGTGACTCGGATATCGGACATTAGCGGCACCCCCCCCCCCCATCCCCCGCACCAAGGAACCTTTCCTGAGCCGGATCTCGAACCTCACAATGCAGAGCGGTGACAGCGACTGCAGATTTCCTCCCTTTCAGTGAAGTGATCTCTGGAAACAAGTGAAAGTCGCCCTCAAATCAGATCTGACCTTCGACCAATCACTGATCTGAGACAGGTACTGGAGGTGGCCAATCACAAATCAGTAAGTAGGAGAGAGACGAGGTCCAATATACCACAGAGGAGGATGGCGGGAGGAGGGATATAACTATTTACAGAGAAATATGTCCTGCTGAAAGTAAGAGGGAAGAGAAGGGAAGGGAGGGGGAAGAGGAGTGAAGGAAAAGGGATAGGGAAGAAAAGTGGAGTGAAGAGAGAGGGAGGAGAAAAGCAGGGGAGGGAAGGTAAGAGAATTAAAGGGAGAGGGAAGAGAAGGGAGGGGAGAGGCAAGAGAAAGGAAGGGAAAAGAAGGGCATGGAGAGGGAAGAGAAAGGCAAAGAAGAGCAGGGAGAGGAAAGAGAAGGGCAGGGAGAGGAAAGAGAAGGGCATGGAGAGGAAAGAGAAAGGCAGGGAGAGGAAAGAAAAGGGCATGGAGAGGAAAGAGAAGGGCAGGGAGAGGAAAGAGAAAGGCAGGGAGAGGAAAGAAAAGGGCATGGAGAGGAAAGAGAAGGGCAGGGAGAGGAAAGAGAAAGGCAGGGAGAGGAAAGAGAAAGGCAGGGAGAGGGAAAAGAAGGGCAGGGAGAGGAAAGAAAAGGGCAGGGAGAGGAAAGAGAAAGGCAGGGAGAGGAAAGAAAAGGGCATGGAGAGGAAAGAGAAGGGCAGGGAGAGGAAAGAGAAAGCAGGGAGAGGAAAGAGAAAGGCAGGGAGAGGGAAAAGAAGGGCAGGGAGAGGAAAGAAAAGGGCAGGGAGAGGAAAGAGAAGGGCAGGGAGAGGAAAGAGAAAGGCAGGGAGAGGAAAGAGAAGGGAGAGGCAGGGAGAGGAAAGAGAAAGGCAGGGAGAGGCAGGGAGAGGAGAGGGGCAGGGAGAGGAAAGAGAAGGCAGCAGGAGAGGAGAGAAAGGGAGAGGAAAGAGAAAGCAGGGAGAGAGAAAGGCAGGGAGAGGGCAGGGAGAGGAAAGAAGAGAGAGGCAGGGAGAGGAAAGAGAAAGGCAGGGAGAGGAAAGAGAAAGGCAGGGAGAGGGAAAAGAAGGGCAGGGAGAGGAAAGAAAAGGGCAGGGAGAGGAAAGAGAAGGGCAGGGAGAGGAAAGAGAAGGGCAGGGAGAGGAAAGAGAAGGGCAGGGAGAGGAAGAGAAGGGCAGGGAGAGGGAAGAGAAGGGCAGGGAGAGGAAAGAAAAGGGCATGGAGAGGAAAGAGAAAGGCAGGGAGAGGAAAGAGAAAGGCAGGGAGAGGAAAGAGAAAGGCAGGGAGAGGGAAAAGAAGGGCAGGGAGAGGAAAGAGGAGGGCAGGGAGAGGAAAGAAAAGGGCAGGGGGAGGAAATAGAAGGGCAGGGAGAGGAAAGAGAAGGGCAGGGAGAGGAAAGAGAAGGGCAGGGAGAGGAAAGAGAAGGGCAGGGAGAGGGAAGAGAAGGGCAGGGAGAGGAAAGAGAAGGGCAGGGCGAGGAAATAGAAGGGCAGGGAGAGGGGGAGAAGGGCAGGGAGAGGGAAGAGAAGGGCAGGGCGAGGAAATAGATGGGCAGGGAGAGGGGGAGAAGGGCAGGGAGAGGGAAGAGAAATTCGGGGAGAAGGGCAAGAAAAGGGACAAGGAAAAGAAGGGCATGGAGAGGGGAAACAAAGGCAGGGAGAGGGAAGAGAAGTGAAGGGAAAATACAAGAAGAAAAGTGAAAGGAAACGGAATGAAGAGGGACAGAAGGAAAGGATACAAATTGGAGGTAATTTGACCTCATCTCCAAGCCCCTCCTTTATCCCTCCCCCGCAGAGTCCCAGCCTTCCCAGATTAGGAGCCACCTGGCCTGGGAGGGGTTTGTAGACAATCTGAGGAGAGATGAAAGGAGACAAAACACGAACAACACGTACCAGCAAAATGTGATCAAACTTCTTTAACGAGGATTCACCACAATCCCAAAACTGGAAGCAGAAGATGATTGGGCGCTGGCTGTCCCGGGGACGGACGGGCCAGTACACACGAGAGGTCTGGATTCCTGGTGGGAAACACGAAATTTAACACATTCTGCGCATTAAATAACAGCAAAGTACTGAATCTGCTGCCGGAAATCAGCCAAATATCCCCCCGCCTACTTATCGAATTTTTTTAATCCGGTCCGGTCACATGACCAGCAGTTGTGTCTCCCCTGTGCCAAGCTGGCTACACACTATAAATCTTTGTACAATTTTCTTGTACAACTTTCCTTTAGGAGGAGGGGGAGGGGGGAAGGAATTTTTTTACGAATATTTTATGATCATTTGCAGTAGGGGTGCAACGGATCACTGCCGATCCGTGATCCGAACGGGTCACCCCCTTCGGATCGGATCGCTATGCGATCCGCGGATCGTCACCGCGGGCATAGAATTAGGAAGGGCCGCGGCTTCGGCCTAGCTCCGGAGCCGCGGCCATCTTGGTACACCCGGCGGCGTGTGTGCGCCTCGAGCGCGGGCTCCTCCTCTGTTGGTGTAAACAGAGGAGGAGCCCGCGCTCGAGGCGCACACACACGCCGCTAACGGGGGGTAACTGCAAGTACTACGGGGGGGTGACGCTGTGCTGTACTATGGGGGTGACGCTGTGCTGTACTATGGGGGTGACGCTGTGCTGTACTATGGGGATGACACTGTGCTGTACTATGGGGGTGACACTGTGCTGTACTATGGGGGTCACTGTGCTGTACTATGGGGGTCACTGTGCTGTACTATGGGGGTCACTGTGCTGTACACTGTGCTGTACTATGGGGGTGACACTGTGCTGTACTATGGGGGTGACACTGTGCTGTACTATGGGGGTGACACTGTGCTGTACTATGGGGGTCACTGTGCTGTACTATGGGGGTGACACTGTGCCTGTACTATGGGGGTCACTGTGCCTATACTATGGGGGTCACTGTGCCTGTACTATGGGGGTGACACTGTGCCTGTACTATGGGGGTCATTGTGCCTGTACTATGGGGGTGACACTGTGCCTGTACTATGGGGGTGACACTGTGCTGTACTATGGGGGTGACACTGTGCTGTACTATGGGGGTCACTGTGCTGTACTATGGGGGTGACACTGTGCCTTTACTATGGGGGTCACTGTGCCTGTACTATGGGGGTCACTGTGCCTGTACTATGGGGGTCACTGTGCCTGTACTATGGGGGTCACTGTCTGCCTGTACTACGGGGGGAGAGAGATGTGGATTTTACAGTGGGGGAGATTTTTTATTTGTTTTGCTGATCCGAAAATGATCCGATCCGTGACTCCCGATCCGAGGATCGATCCGACCCGTGAGTTTTTTGATCCGTTGCACCCCTAATTTGCAGTGAAAATACACATTTGGAAGGAGAAGGGAAGAATCGCCTCCATCTCACCGGTTGTCTCGTGGTGCGTGCCGGGAACCTCCAGTCCGCACAGTTTGGCGATCAGAGCCGTTTTCCCAACTCCACTTTTTCCACAAACAAAAATTTTGTAGCTGGCGATGTCAGAGGGAAGCTGCGGAGGCAACACCGGCTGCTCTATGAGACCTGCAAGGGGGGGAGGGGAAGAGAGAGAGTCCCATCAATGACATCATAAATACATCATCTGATGTCATACAGACACAACATATCAAGAGCACGGGTATAAAGCTGGGAGGGGCTTAGAAGTTAACATTGACTGTAAAAATATGTGAGCTGAGCGGCATGTAACAAGTGAAAGAAAAAGGAATAACATAAAAAAAACACCAGAAGACGTGACCGCAAGGCACATAGCAAGCTGCAATTACAGCATGTAACCACATAAGGGTTAAGTAGTGTATTAGATTGTAAGCTCTTCTGAGCAGGGCCCTCTTAATCCTCTTGTATTTTATTGTATTGTACCTGTATTGTCTCCCTTTTTATATTGTAAAGCGCTGCGTAAACTGTTGGCGCTATATAAATCCTGTATAATAATAATAATAATAATAATAAGGCAGTGTCTGCATTAGGAAATATAGCAAAATGCAGAAATGCAATGTAATGGAATAGCCACCAGAGGGCGATGTGCTCACACACACACACACACAAAAAAAAATATATATATATATATATAGGTGTAATGACAGAAAATCGGCCACCAGATGGCGCTACGTACACAAAACAATTGTAAGCGATGACAGCAAGTGTCGCTGTAAATATATATAAATATAGATGTAATGACCGCGATGTGGCCGGCAGGTAGCGCTGTGTATGATATATAGGTGTAATGACAGCGGTGTGGCCGGCAGGTGGCGCTGTGTATAATATATAGGTGTAATGACAGCGGTGTGCCCGGTAGGTGGCGCTGTGTATAGTCAGAGGTGTAATGACAGCGGTGTGCCCGGTAGGTGGTACTGTGTATGATATATAGGTGTAATGACAGCGGTGTGCCCGGTAGGTGGCGCTGTGTATAATATATAGGTGTAATGACAGCGGTGTGGCCGGCAGGTGGCGCTGTAGAGGTGACAGTTCGGTCGGTTTTCTCGCCGCTCTCTCGCGGGACACGTGACTCACCGAACAGTCGCCGTTTCCTCTTCCGCAGGACGCAGCTCAGGTAGTCTCTCCCCTCCTCGCTCTGCTGCCAGTCGGGGACGAGGAGACTCCCGGGTTTAGGGAAAGGGACGCGGTGCATGGCGTCTCCTAGCAGCGCTTCCGGGTTCGGGTCGCAGACGGATGACGTCAGGGAGAGGACAGGAAATGACGTGCCCAGCTCAGATGGAACGCAGCAGAGACCACGCCCATACAATTCATTATTCTGGAACCTGAGTGACGTTCATGAAGCTTAGCTCCTCCCCTTTCCTGTGTGCAGAGGGGGCGATGGAAGCTTCCAAGTCGAAGAAGAACACAAAATAATGAGAAGAGAGTTGGGGGGGGGGGGGGGGGGTATGAGAGTTCCTGTGAGGTTTGATGTCTGTCGGTGGCCCCATTATGGGGGATGCATCCTGGATGGGTCCTTGTTTACCATTATCGTCAAAAGAAATCCCAAATAGGCTGACCCCCACAACAGGAATAGAGGGACACGAGCTCTGGTGACAACCAGGAATTTCCTCTCACTTCCTGTTTTGACGATTGGGCAGGAAGTGAAGGAAAATCTTCCCTCCCATTGGAGACACAACTTGTAATTTGCTTTATTCAAATGCAGTAATGTTACTCTGTATATCATTGTGACGTTTAAAAAAAAATCGGGAGAGCGGTTATAACACTCACCTTCTCCATCCAAAATGCTTAAAAAAAAAAAGTATATATTTGGTTCTACAATATAATAATAATAATGATGATAAAAAAAAAAAAAAGTCACTATGCCTCGTAGCGCCATAGTTCTGGGGGTTACACTCACAAACCTGGACCATAGATGTCAAGTTGGGGGGGGGGGTGTTTAGACCATCATGGGTCTTCAAACTATGGCCCTCCAGGTGTTCAGGAACTACAATTCCCATCATGCCTAGTCATGACTGTGAATGTCAGAGTTTTACAATGCCTCATGGGAAGTGTAGTTCCGCAACAGCTGGAGGGCCGTAGTTTGAGGATCCCTGATCTACATGGAAGTTTTGGTAAAGGGCGATACAGAGGGGCCCTAAAGGATGTCAAAACCCATCCTGGCACGCCAGAGGGGCCCTAAGAAACTAAAAAGACTTTATGGAATTAAAGGAAAACTAGAATGAAAATGGGAGGAGCTTTTTTCCCCTCCGGAAACATTCTTTCTGCAGCTTCTGGATCACCACGAAAGCCGGGTTCACAGTGCGATACCTGAGATTGCAGCCCCCAAAGTCCGCCAGCCACCATGACTCCCACGTCGCTAGCTCATGTTTTTGCCATTGTGATTGCCTGGAGCGGCGATAATGTCACGCCCGTGCGAAAACACAGCATTGACTGACACGCACACGCCCGTGCGAAAACACAGCATTGACTGACACGCACACACCCGTGCGAAAACACAGCATTGACTGACACGCACACGCCCGTGCGAAAACACAGCATTGACACACGCACACGCCCGTGCGAAAACACAGCATTGACACACGCACACGCCCGTGCGAAAACACAGCATTGACACACGCACACGCCCGTGCGAAAACACAGCATTGACACACGCACACGCCCGTGCGAAAACACAGCATTGACACACGCACACGCCCGTGCGAAAACACAGCATTGACACACGCACACGCCGTGACACGCACACGCCCGTGCGAAAACACAGCATTGACACGCGCACATGCCCGTGCGAAAACACAGCATTGACACACGCACACGCGCACATGCCCGTGCGAAAACACAGCATTGACACACGCACACGCCCGTGCGAAAACACAGCATTGACACGCGCACATGCCCGTGCGAAAACACAGCATTGACTGACACACACGCACACGCCCGTGCGAAAACACAGCATTGACTGACACACACACACACCCCGTTAAAAGCATTCACATAAAACCGACGCCGCTTAATCTAGGCTTACCTGTAGGTGCCGGTGTTAACAGTAGGTTTACTACCACTTGAAATGTGCCCTTAGGGGGCGGTCCATAAGAGACGGTTATACTCACCTGCTATGTTTTGCACAGAGCAGCCCGATCCTCTTCTAGGGTGGTCCTCCTGGCATGTGCCCACCCACCCACCCACAGCAAGCAGGTTATCACAGATAAGAGCCGATATGAAATAATGTCTCTGGTGATGGCCTGACCATCGCACAGCAAACCCCCATTCTCTCCCCCCCCCAAAAAATAAAATAAAAACACAGCACCAGGACGTGTGAAACACTAGATCTCATCATAGTTTAATGGTGTCCATTGGTGGGGGGGGGGTTGGGGGGTATGGAGTCAGCCACTAAGACTCAAGCAGCTTTTTGGGGGTCTGATGACAACCACCACCCTTAGCAATTTGCCCCCATTCCCCTCCCAGGACAAGATGGCTGCTCCGCCAAGCAAAAACCAGCATCACTGCAGCCTGAACACTTCCAGGATAAATCCTAAAATATCCGCCTACAGCATGTGAAACCCCCAACTCAAGAGCTGCGCTATTTATTAAAAATGAAGAGACGTCGTGACACAAATAATCTTTATGTAGAAACAAAACTTTAATAAATATTCCAAATCGCCCACATTGGCATAACCGGGAATGAACAGAGAGCGCGACACCCCCCCCCCCTCCTCCCCGTATATGCTAGCTTAATAACTCAGGTCTGCTAAAAGCAAAATCCACCCTTCCAGGAGGACACGGGGGAGGGGGGGGGTTTAGTATTTTAGTATTGCCCTGTAAAAGGTTAAAAAGCCTTGTAACTTGGGCCAAGTTCACATTTTACATAAACTGATCCATGTAGACAGGGGGGGGGGGGGGGGGTATTTTTAAAATACATTGTTGCCCCTGAGCCTTCCTCTATTAGGAGAACTAAAGTGACAATCTCTGTCTTCAAAGATGTAGCCTCAGTGGCCATTTTGTTGTAGCCCAGAGTATATGGGGGGGGGGGGGGGGGAGTCACAGCGGAGTAAGAAACCTGGTGGGGGATGTGAGCCCGGAGAACGGGGGGAACACACTGAAGGACAATCACTCCCCCCGATGATGGAGGTGGACACCCATCGTCTGCCGGGTCCACAATCCAACCACTGGGAGTACAGTGGAACCTCAAATTGCGAGTAACGTGGTAAACGAGCGTTTCGCAATACGAGCGCTGTGTATTTTTTAAAATCGGATCTCAGTTTGAAAGTGTTGTCTCACAAAACTAGCAGGATTCAGGCCAAAGCGGAGTGCAGTACCACGTTTGACCTGAGGTGGGGGGGCGCCAGAGCAGCGCTGTTCGGAAATGCAGGGAAGGGCCCGAGGACTGACCGCAGCAAATCTCGGGATCCAAGTCTTTCCAAGGTGTCTTCCGGCTTTTTCGGAGGCTCTCTAGCAACCCCCCACCTCTGGCCGCATGCGGTATTGCATGCCATTGAAGTCAATGCAGAACTAAATTATTTTAGTTTCCATTGACTTCTATGGGGAAACTGGCTTCGATATGCAAGTGCTTTGGATTACAAGCATTCTCCTGGAACGGATTATCCTCGTAATCTGAGGTTCCCCTGTATTTCTATCAGGCTTCACGGGCTACGGAATTTACATTAATGATATAAATGGCACAGCAGTTTTTTTTTTTTATTCTTTATTTATAGCTTTGCATATATTACAAAAAAATTCTACTACTCCTCTCCCCCCCCCCTTTGTCTGCAGGGGCCAGTTCATGTAAAAAGGTGGATTTAGCCTTTAAGGATTACACAGATTAGATCAGGGGATCTCAAACTGCCCGTTGCAGAACTACAAGTCCCATAAGGCATTGCAAGGCTGACGGTTACAAGCGTGACTCCTCCCACAGGCAGAGGCATGATGGGACTTGTAGTTGGAGGGCCGCCAGTTTAAGACCCCCCTGCTTTAAAGATTATACAGAGTTTAGATCAGGGGGGGTCTCAAACTGGCCTTGCAGAACTACAAGTCCCATGAGGCACTTTAAGGCTGACGGTTACAAGCGTGACTCCTCCCACAGGCAGAAGCATGATGGCACTTGTAGTTCCGAGGCAGCTGGAGGGCCACCAGTTTGAGACCCCCTGCTTTAAAGGCTGCTACAGAACTACAAGTCCCAGCCTACCTCTGCCTATGGGAGTCATGCTTGTAACCGTCAGCCTTGCAGTGCCTCATGGGACTTGTAGTTCTGCAACGGCCAGTTTGAGACCCCCTGCTTTAAAGGCTGCTGCAGAACTACAAGTCCCATCGTACCTCTGCCTATGGAGTCATGCTTGTAACTGTCAGCCTTGCTATGCCTCATGGGACTTGTAGTTCAACAGCTGGAGGACCGCCAGTTTGAGACCCCCTGCTTTAAAGATTACAGCGCTTAGATTAGGCATCCTCAAACTACGGCCCTCCAGCTGTTACAGAACTACACATCCCATGAGGCCTTGTAACACACCGACATTCACAGACATGACTGGGCATGATGGGAATTGTAGTTTCTGAACAACTGGAGGGCCGTAGTTCGAAAGATCGATGGTTTAGAACAGGGGGTCTTCAAACTACGGCCCTCCAGTTGTTCAGGAACTACAATTCCCATCATGCCGAGTCATGTCTGTGAATGTCAGAGTTTTACAATGGCTCATGGGACGTGTAGTCCCACAACAGCTGGAGGGCTGTAGTTCGAAGACCCCTGGTTTAGAATGATGTTTGCTCTGTACTAATTCTGCATCATCAGTATTGCTCTTTTTATGGGTCATGAATGCAGCCAGCCCCTAAAATTTCAGACGCTGCACCCCGCTCTCTGTGGAATGCATGCAAGCCAATCGGATGCCAGCATACACCATTCTTCTCCCCTTCCCCCCCCACCAAAATGTTAAAGAATCAAATATTTCCTACTTCTGCTTGCTCAGCATTTTTCTAAACTTTGGCCACCATCACCACCTCCTCAGTATAAGTCGTCGTGTCTTCCTCCCCCCCCCCTCCCCCCCAGTAATCCCCAGGGGCCACAACTGTTGCCTGGCGAGTTCATTACCCCGCCGGCACTTCAGTAAATCGCACATCCTTCCCATTCACTAGTAGCTAGCGGGCAACTCTGCACTTTCCAAAATGGCCGCCAAAGACTAAGGACTTCCGATCTGCAGTTTCAGTCGCCATGTTTACTCTAGAGCAGGGATATGCAATAAGCGGACCTCCAGCTGTTGCCAAACTACAAATCCCATCATGCCTCTGGGTGTCATGCTTGATGCTGTCAGAGTCTCGCTGTGCCTCATGGGACTTGTAGTTTAGCAACAGCTAGAGGTCCGCTAATTGCATATCCCTGCTCTAGAGCGAGGTGATGGGGAACCTTGGCACCCCAGATGTTTTGGAACTACATTTCCCATGATGCTCGTGCACTCCGCAGTGTAGTTGAGCATCATGGGAAATGTAGTTCCATAACTATCTGGGGTGCTGAGGTTCCCCATCGCGGCTCCAGTGCCTTGCAGTGACTAGATCCCACAAAGCACACCCTCCTTACCCGCAGGGGGCCCATCAGGCACTAAAGCCGGGTGCTCACCCCGTGGCTCCAGCTGTTGCGGAACTTCCAGTCCCAAAAGGCATTGCAAGGCTGACAATTACAAGCATGACTCCCAAAGGCTGAGGCATGATGGGAACTGTAGTTCGGGCCACAGGTTGAGCACCCATGCACTAAAGCAGTGATGGCCAACCTTGGCACCCCAGATGTTTTGGCACTACATTTCCCATGGTGCTTATGCACTCTGCAGTGTAGTTGAGCATCATGGGAAATGTAGTTCCAAAACATCTGGGGGGAGCCGAGGTTTGCCATCACTGCACTAAAGGAAGCACAGCGACCAACGCCTCGCCCAGGACCACTACTTAAAAAAAGCTGCTCTAAATGTTCCCCTGCTGATGCCCCCTAGTGGCAGAGCAACTACAAGGCCACCACAGTTGGCATGACATGGTTTACTCAACTATTCGAAGGTCTCACAACCCACCAATGTCGGCTCTAACAACTTCATGGAGAAGCCCCCTCCCCCGAGTAGTAGGCCCGGCTTGCTGGGAGTGGGGGGGGGGGGGGGGGGGGAAGGGAGGAGATCTAGCAGGAGGACTAGCAAGATTCAAAGTCACACCAGCCAATCAAGCTGCATTGCTCGGGTTTTCTGAAGTTTGTGAGAAGTGCTACCGCCTTTGCCGAAATGTTGCAGGAGCTCCCCAGCAGACAGACATCGGGGGGGGGGGGGGGGGGCGCGATCTGGAGGAAAACACGAGCGGACTCGTCGCAAAGTCAAAGCCGCCATCTTCCTGGCTGGTGGAATAAAGAAAAGAAGTCGTCGGCTCCTTTCCAATCACATCAGCCTTCACAAAGCTTTATTATTCCGGGCCTAGCTCACGTTGGGACAAAACCACAAAGGGTTAAGTAGTGTAAAACGGGAATTCAGGGGGGTGGGGGCGGGGATGTTTCCTGTTTTAAGAGTCCAAAATTTCCACATTATCTTTTGGCGCGGACGAAATACAAGGCGTTGGTTTTGGGGTAATATTTGACGTTCTGTTTTTTGTCCATGAGACCCCCGAAAATGATGAGCTCCCCTCGGCCCTGGACCACCGTGTGTAAACTGGTTTCTGGGGGGCCCACCACAGAACTGCTGTTGAAGATCTTCCATTTTACCCGGCCCCGTTCCCGGGTGCCTTGAATGTCCAGTGCGTACATCTGCATGGGTTTGCAGTTCATGCTTTGATATAAGGGCTTGCCCACGTTAAGGGACTGGGGCGGGTGATGTCCTAGGCGGCGGGCGATGGGCGGGAGGGAGTGGCCGTCGCCCTGGCCTGAGACCGGACGGGCAGATACTGCTTCGGCTCCACTGCTGGGTGAACCTGGGGACGGCAGGGTTGGGGGGCTGACGGGGTTGGCTGCCCCGCTAGGTGATGAAGATGAGGAGGAGGGGGAGGAGGAGGAAGATACAAGGGCTCGGACAGCTTCAAGGCCCCGGCGAAGTGCTCCTGGCGACACGGCGGCAGACAAGGTGGAAGCGATGTGAGAAGGAGAGTGTACTCCATTGATCTGCTCCGGGGGGTTCCTACTCACAGTATCCACATCCAAGTCCCCCCGCTTCCATGTGCATTCTACTGCTCCGTGACACAGCTCCTTCTGCTCTGGTAGAGACCCCCTTCGGGCGGACAGCGGGTGGGAAGCTTTGTGGTCACCACCCTCAGCGGCAGGCGGTGAGATGACCTGCAGGGGGATGTCCAGAGACGCTGCTGGGGAGACGCTCCCCCCATTAAGGACAGGGGACAGGCTGCCTTCCCTCGATCCACTGGCAGCCTGCCCCTGCCTCTGTGCCCGGGGCCTTAGGGTTCCCCAGCGGCCATTCACACAGGGGGCCTCATCCGGCGCTCTCACAGGTGAATGCGAGCGATAGTCACGAGGCTCTGGAGCCAGGCCAGGCGGTGTGGCACTGATCGGAGAGGGGCGAGAGTTCAAACTTGGACTGAGGGGAGCACGGCCGCTGGGTGCTTGGCTGAAGACCACCACACATTGGCCAACCTGCAAGAGAGAAAGGGAGCTTGGTTACTGAAGGGGCTTAAACATGGAGTATAAATCATTACAGCAAAAACAACCAACCCGACTCCATTGCTCAGCAACTGATACATTTCCTACCATTTCAACCATAGAACATCCAGTATGAGGCGGTGTCATAAAAAGTAGACACTAGCTGTTTACAAGAACGTACTTTGTCTACGTTTACACTCCATCACCCTTAATATAATCCCCTTGCACAGCAATACAGCACTCCCAGCATTCCCGACACTCCTGGAACGTTTCCTGGAAGTCGTCTTTTCGAAAAGGAGTCAAGCCAGGGGGGCGACCTTTGGAGCTCGGGGGGACCTCGGGCAAGCCGGGGGGGGGCGACCTTTGGAGCTCGGGGGGACCCTCGGGCAAGCCGAGGGGGGGGCGACCTTTGGAGCTCGGGGGGACCCTCGGGGCAAGCCGGGGGGGGGCGACCTTTGGAGCTCGGGGGGACCCTCGGACAAGCCGGGGGGGGGGGGCGACCTTTGGAGCTCGGGGGGACCCTCGGGCAAGCCGGGGGGGGGGCGACCTTTGGAGCTCGGGGGGACCCTCGGTCAAGCCGGGGGGGGGGGGGGCGACCTTTGGAGCCGGAGGGACCCTCGGTCAAGCCGGGGGGGGGGGCGACCTTTGGAGCCGGGGGGACCCTCGGTCAAGCCGGGGGCGAACCTTTGGAGCCGGGGGGACCCTCGGTCAAGCCGGGGGCGAACCTTTGGAGCCGGGGGGACCCTCGGTCAAGCCGGGGGCGAACCTTTGGAGCCGGGGGGACCCTCGGTCAAGCCGGGGGCGAACCTTTGGAGCCGGGGGGACCCTCGGTCAAGCCGGGGCAGGTGGTCATGAGCGTGTGCTCATCCATGCCAGAAATAGAAACGAGAACTAGGCTCCTTCTCGTTATGTGATGCGGCACTGTGTATGTGCAATGCCGCTAAGCCTTAAGGGAATTGTAGTTCCTTTGACGCCGCGACGTAGCTTTAGTGAACGCGCTCCAAAACCCGGAAGTTGAGGAGAGAATCAAGAGAGGGAACGAGGAATTGGAAAAATCGCATTCTTATTATACAGGTAACTAAATATTTTAAGCAGAAACTTGTGCCGCAGGTTTGTACATTACATAGACCATCTCTAGGACTCACCCTACAGGCCGGATGACACCACAGCTCCGGCGCTCCATGCTCCTCATTCTCCACCTTCAGCTGCTGCCAGGTCCAAGGGGTCGTGTCCATATGGAGAAGCCAGGCATCCTTAAAGAGCTGCCACAGGACAGAATATGATGAGATAATATACACAGTTATCCACCAACTACGATTATCTGCCATGATTTGGGTGAACGGTGAGGCGATCGTGTTGCACATTTTAGAACATGTTTTCTGGCCTAACCAGAACAATGCCTAGTACACCGAAGCCCCCCCAATACTAAGCTAACCCAAGCCCTAGCAAAAATATAACTAAACCCCAACCATATCTTCCCCCATCATGTGACATCTGCTTGTAGTAGATCCCCAGAACCTTGCCCAACACAAACCTCGCCCATGCAGCACCTACAGGAGCGCGGCCCCTCTCCTATGTTGTGGAGGTACCACCAGGCCTTGGTACTACCTGCGGACTCCAAGCAGTGACTGCTGATGCACCGACGACTGCTTGGAGTCCACAGGTAGTGCCGGGGCCTTCTGGTACCTCCAATATCATTGGAGAGGGGCACGCTCCTGAAGGTGAGGGGTGCGAGTGTGTTAGATGGGCGTGGTGCTGGGGACTTACCACTACCAAGATCTGTATTGAAAGAGGTTCGCTAGGGAGGATTTACAGCAGGGGGAGGCAACCTGGAGGCCCTCCTGCTATTGAAGAACTACAAGACCCATCATGCCTCTGGGAGTAATTGTAACTACCAGCCTTGCAATGCCTCATGGGAAATGTAGTTCCACAACAGATGGCGGGCCCCCGGGTTGCCTACCCCCTGCTGTAAATCCTCCCTAGCGAACCTCCTTAGTATGAGTGTGTTAGATGGATGAGGTGCTGGGGATCTGCCACTACCAAGATCGGTATTAAAGAGGTTTGCTAGGGATGGTTTACAGCAGGGGGTAGGCAAGCTGGGGGCCCTCCATCTGTTGTGGAACTACATTTTCCATGAGGCATTGCAAGGCTGGTAGTTACAATTACTCCCAGACTTGTAGTTCTGGAATAGCTGGAGGGCCCCAGGTTGCCCACCCCTGCTGGAAACCATCTTTAGCAAACCTCTTTAATACTGATCTTAGTAGTGGTAGATGCCCAGCACCACGCCCATCTAACACTCACACCTCGCCTTCAGGAGCGTGCCCCTCTCCAATGATATTGGAGGTACCAGAAGGCCCCGGCACTACCTGAGGACTCCAAGCCAATGTTGATGCATCAACAGTCACTGCTTGGAGTCCACAGGTAGTGCCAGCTCAACAACATCGGAGAGGGGTGTGTTCCTGTAGGTGCTGCGTGGGCGAGGTGTGTGTGGGCGAGGTGTGTGTGGGCGAGGTGTGTGTGGGTGCGTGTGTGTTAAGACAGGCATGGTGCTGGGGTTCTACTGCTGGGAGCATGCATCCTAACAGCACTATGCCCATCTAACACACAAATGCGTGCGCGCACACCTCGCCCACGCAGCAACTACAGCACCATGGCAGTCTAACACACACCTCGCCCACGCAGCAACTACAGTAACGTGCTCCTTTCCGAGGTTGTCGAGTTACCACAAGGCCCTGGCACTACCTGAGGACTCAAAGCCAACGTTGATGCATCAGCAGTCACTGCTTGGAGTCCTCGGGTAGTACCAGGGTCTTGTGGTAACTCGACAACCTCGGAAAGGAGCACGTTACTGTAGTTGCTGCGTGGGCGAGGTGTGTGTGTTAGACTGCCATGGTGCTGGAGTTCTACTGCTGGGAGCATGCATCCTAACACAGCGCCATGTCCATCTAACACACAAACACCTCGCCCACACAGCACCTACAGGAACGCGCCCCTCTCCGATGTTGAGTTACCACAATGCCCTGGCACTACCCGAGGACTCCAAGCCAACGTTGATGCATCAGCAGTCACTGCTTGGAGTCCTCGGGTAGTACCAGGGCCTTGTGGTAACTCAACAGCATCAGAGAGGGGCGCGTTCCTGTAGGTGCTGCGTGGGTGAGGTGTGTGCACACGTGTAGGTGTGTGTGCGCGACATTGGCATGGTGCTGGGGTTCTACTGCTGGGAGCATGCATCCTAACACAGCCCTATGCCCATCTAACACACACACAAACGCGTGCGCGCACACCTCACCCACGCAGCAACTACAGTAACATGCCCCTTTCCGAGGTTGTCGAGTTACCACAAGGCCCTGGCACTACCCAAAACTCCAAGCCAACGTTGATGCATCAGCAGTCATTGCTTGGAGTCCACAGGTAGTGCCAGGGCCTTGTGGTAACTCAACATCCGAGAGGGGCGTGTTCCTGTAGGTGCTACGTGGGCGAGGTGTGTGTGCGTTTTAGATGGGCATGGTGCTGGGGTTCTACTGCTGGGAGCATGCATCCTAACAGCACTACACCCATCTAACACACACACACACACACACACACACACACACCTCGCCCACGCAGCACCTACAGGAACGCACCCCTCTCCAATGTTGTTGAGGTACCACAAGGCCCTGGCACTACCTGAGGACTCAAAGCCAACGTTGATGCATCAACAGTCACTGCTTGGAGTCCACAGGTAGTGCCAGGGCCTTGTGGTAACTCAACATCTGAGAGGGGCGCGTTCCTGTAGGTGCTGCGTGGGCGAGGTGTGTGCGTGTTAGATGGGCATGGTGTTGGGGTTCTACTGCTGGGAGCATCCTAGAAAATCTGCACGTGTAACACTGCCACCAGAGTAGCTCTACAAAAAAAAAAAAAAAGTGGCATAGCGGTGAATCAGCACAGCGTCTACTTACAGCATTTGGTCCTCCGCAGCCACCCAGGATAAGAATGGTCTCGTTGTCAATAACGATCTACGAGGAGGAAGAGAAACCCGTTAGGACAGACAGATGAAGGAATGGAATGTAATTAGGAGTGTGAACACGAAGCGGAGAGTCACCACACAGCAGAAGGGCCTGTGGGAGGCACTGGAAGTGGATTTGCAGGAAAAAAAAATATATATATTTTAAGCAGCTCAGATTTTTTTTTTCCTGTGGAGTCTCATGGAGAACGTCACATATGGCGGCACATATTGCGGCTCTAAAACACAAAGGAGGGTTCAAACCCGAGAGCTGGAGAGGTCATAAGATGAGTGACTTATACCTGAGATTGTCCCCCTCGGGGAAAAGGACACGTCCCAGAAATAACTGGCTTTGACCATGACCACTGCTCCATATCCAGTGCCCAGACGTCATTGCTCCTGTGAAAGACGAAGGTCGTTAGAGCACAGTCCGAAAACTACCAACATATATGACACGAGATATCACAACCTGCTACAACCAAGGCTGTTATGCCAAAGTAATGCAAATCCTCTTTTGCAAAAACACTCTCACAATGATTTTTAAAAACTAGCAGGATTCAGGTCAAAGCGGTGTGCAGTACCACGTTTGGCCTGATGTGGGGGGGCGCCAGAGCCAAACAGAAACGCCCGAGGACAGTACGGAAAGGCTCATGAACGGAGTCTTTCCGAGGTTTGTCGAGGTCTACCGAACTGTCCTTGCGGGCCTTTCCGCCCGTTACTGAGGCTCTCTGGCGCCCCCCCATGACTGCATGCGGTATTGCATGCCATTGAAGCCAACTCGGAACAAACTGTCATTTCCATTGACTTTGGGGAAACTCGCTTTGATATGCAAGTACTTTGGATTACGAGCTTCTCCTGGAACGGATTATGCTTGTAATCCGAGGTTCCACTGTACCTGTAGTAATATTGTATAATGAAAAAATAAATACAAATTATGGATTTGCAGTGGTTCTAAAGTCAGGATTTTTATCTTCATGCATTCTGTGCAGCAGCCCCCCCCCCCATAATACTTACCTGAGCCCCAATCTCAATCCGGCGATGTTGTGCAACAGTCTCGGTTGTCCGGAACTCTCCCTCATTGGCTCCCGCTGCTGTCAAAGTCAGTAAGCCAATGAGGAGAGAGAGAGAGAGAGGGTGGCGGCTCAGTGTCTGAATGGAGACACAGCAGCAGCTGGCACTCGGCCTGAGGGAGGGGCCAGGAGCGCCGGTGAGGGACAAGAGAAGAGGTGGATCAGGGTTGCTATGTGCAAATCCACTGCAAAGAGCAGGCAAGTAGAACATTTTTTTTTTTTGTAAAATTTGATTTTTATTATAGCTTTACAGTAAAACAACAACATTCACTTAAAGTGATACTAAAGTGTTTTAAAATAAAGAAATAATCTGCTACACCAACATGGAACATGACATTTGCTGGCTTCTCCACACAGAAAAGAACCATCACCCCTGTGATGTGATGAGCACATTTACAGACCGTAAAGAAAAAAAGAAGAAGAACTCACATCTGCCGAGACCCAAGTGAGCCCCCGAACACAATCATCTTGTCCCCGATAACGCAGGAGGAGTGGCCGGCCATGGGTGGAGGACCGTGTGTGGTCACTATGCAGTTCCACCTGTAGAAGAAGAAGAGACAGCCAACAATCAGACAACTACAATTACATGACCTGTTCTCCCTATTACATGGAGGGGAAGTATTTGATCGGCTGCGGATTTTGTATGTCTGCCAGTCAGTCTATAATTTTATTGGTCGGTCTATAAGAGTGAGAGACGGAACAAAAAATATCCAGAAAAACTTTTCAAAAAAGTTATAAAATTGATTTGCATTTTAAAGAGTGAAATAAGAATTTGATCCCCGATCAGCAACGTTTTCTGGCTCCCAGGTGTCTAATCGCAGTGCGGGGGGCCACGGTGCCGGGGGAAGAGGGAGGAAAGCAGCGCGGGGCCAAGGTGCCGGGGAAGAGGGAGGAAGCAGCGCGAGGCCAAGGTGCCGGGGAAGAGGGAGGAAGCAGCGCGAGGCCAAGGTGCCGGGGAAGAGGGAGGAAGCAGCGCGAGGCCAAGGTGCCGGGGAAGAGGGAGGAAGCAGCGCGAGGCCAAGGTGCCGGGGGAAGAGGGAGGAAGCAGCGCGAGGCCAAGGTGCCGGGGGAAGAGGGAGGAAGCAGCGCGAGGCCAAGGTGCCGGGGAAGAGAATATCTTGACCTCGGATTATAGGTTCACCTGATGAAAGGCAGGCAAACCTATAAGGTTTCAAGGGCAGGAAAGTGGCAAGTGTATGGAAAGTCCCATAGATGGGGAGAGGCATTTGGGAAACTGAAGTCCTCGTGCCGGTAAAGGGGAGGAGTCGTGCCGGTAAGGGGGAGGGGTCATGCCGCAAGAGGTCCAGACTGTGCCGTGATCACGGTCAGTCCGACATTGAGGACTATAACCAAATGTGACAGACCGGGCGAGGCGCAGACTGCACAGCATCATAGCAACAGTCCATACTCTGTAGAGGAAGCCAAGATGTCCGCTACCTGTGTGCCAAATACATGGAAGACTACAATACACCACCACAATATCTGCATTACCAGTTCTTGGAAGGGGAGTAGGTGTGGATCTCATCAAAAAATCGTTCTGGCTGATGTAAAGGGTACGGGCTGGGGCGAGTCCAACCACCAAAGAGGACCAGCAGCTCCTTGTAGACAACCAGGGTGGCCCCAGCCTTGGGGGAGGGGTAGGAACCTACCAGGAAAAATAAAAATAAATCAAAATACATTACAGACTGCTGCAAATACACATTACTACTTAAAGGGTCACCAAACACACTGTCTGTGACCACCCCCTCCAACTACCCCCCCCCCCCCCAACCACAACCAGCGTAGCCAATGCCCTGCCTTTAGGTAAACAAGTCCATCGTCATTACAGCTACAAAGACTCGTCTGCACTAAAAGATCTCATACACACCATAACCCACCCACCATGGACCCCACCAGTGAAGGTACGCTGTGGTATCTGACATCAAACTGTCAGTAGCAGATCCTTTAAATCCTGTAAGCAGTGGCGTCGCTGGGGAGGGGGGGTGCGGTCCGCGCCGGGTGACACCATCCCAACTCCTGAGGGTGAGAAAAGCCCTGTTGTCCCTCTCCTACTTCCCTGCTGCTGATCCGGTCACAGGCGTCATTATCTCCGCCAGGGCGACACGGCTGCACACTTACCTCTCCTCTTCAGCTGCTACCCGGTACAGGTGTACTACTGTTTACCTAGCCGCCCGCCTGCACCCGAGCTGGTGCTGTAATAGGCGGGAGGGTGTCTGCTTGCGTTGAGGTGACCGCCGCCGGCCCAAGGTGTGAGGGGGCGACTATGCTGATGGAGGGGGTCTGCACTGGGTGGTGGGGGGGTGACTATGCTGATGGAGGGGGTCTGCACTGGGGGGTGAGCGACTATGCTGATAGAGGGGGTCTGCACTGGGGGGGGCGACTATGCTGATGGAGGGGGTCTGCACTGGGGGGGGGCGACTATGCTGATGGAGGGGGGTCTGCACTGGGGGGGGCGACTATGCTGATGAAGGGGGGTCTGCACTGGGGGGGGCGACTATGCTGATGGAGGGGGTCTGCACTGGGGGGGGGGAGACTATGCTGATGGAGGGGGTCTGCACTTAAAAGGGGGTTTATACTGAAGGGAGGCTATAGTTGGCAGGTGGGGGGGGGCACCAACCTTAGCAACGCCACTGCCTGTAAATTGGGAGGTGGGGCCTCCATATAGCAGGGTGTACTTGGTCATCAGTGCTTAGGTAGGTGGAACATGTCAAGTAACATCCACGTGAATGGGAGGAGCCAAGGTTTCCTAGCTGTGGACTTGGGTCAGCGTGGGCACCCTGACCAGTTTGTGACTACACAGCCCCCATACACAAAACAAAACTGTGATGCACATTTTTTTCTGCTTTCAACAAATCAACTTCAGGGACAACATGTTCACATGCTGCCTAATATATCCCACTAGTAACCCGTTAATCAATGTTATCGATTAACCTGTCAGTGTTCATAATGTTATGGCTGATCGGTGTTTTTTTGCCTTAAGGCCTCAGGGAGTGAGAAAAGCCTCCAGACATTCCTTGGCTGCAGCACAGACTCCTAGGAATCCACAAAGAATCGCCATGAACTTCCCTGACGCCACCAATCAAAGGGGAAACATTCCTGCCAGCTTCCCACGGGACCCCCGGGCACCAAATCTATACGTGAATTGTATGTATAGACAGTGCCGGAGAGATGGCGGGGGGGGGGGGGGGTCATTGTCTGCTGCGGACGGCGCTGGACTCCAGGACAGGCAAGTGTCCCAATATTAAAATTCAGCAGCTGCAGTATTTGTAGCTGCTGGCTTTTAATATTTTTTTTTTTTTAGCGCACATCCTTTAAGTACCGAAGTTTGGCGCCATTCCGCGAACGTGTGCAATTTTGAAGCGTGGCATGTTAGGCATCTATTTACTCGGCGTAACATCATCTTTCACATTATGCAAAAAAAAAAATATGCGCTAACTGTTTTTCGTTTTTTTTTTTAAAAAGCATTCAACTTTCCAAAAAATAAACAAAAAAAAAAAATGATTTTTACATGTAGGAGAGAAGCCTGGTTGGCAAGTGGTTAATATTCATTAAAGTATTTATAAAATAAATAAATATAAAAATTGCGTTTGGACGACCGCTGTGAAACTAAATATTTCAACGCCCCCCCCCGACCACACACACACACACACACACACCAAACTTATTCATTACATTGAAGAATCCGAGTGGAGTCTGTAGGGTGACATCTGCTCCGGGGGACAGGATACGCCACTTCCTGGAGACTCCAGACTACCAGCGAAGAATTCCCACACTCTCCTTCCTGGTGAACCGGGAAATTCTTTTCTTCTCAAGACGTGAATGGGGGCCGACACGAGAGCTAGACATGGCACAGGACTGCAGGGGGAGCGTCACTAGAACCAGCAAGGCCCCCCCCGGTGCTGCCCCCTACAGCTGGGTTACAGGCGGGGTCCCCCCCCCCCCAAGCTGCTGCCAATGTGAGAGAAGGAAGGACACCTGAGCATGTTAGAACGGCAGCATCTGGGCATCCTTCCAGGTCCGTATGAGCTCATCGATGAGAAGCTGCCTATGGCCTTGTCCTAGAAGGAGAGAGCGGGGTGGGATGGTGGCGGGGGCCCCACCCGTGGGATACCTCCGTGCAGCACATTCTCAGGACAGGAACTGGGAATTTCTCATTACTGGAGAGAAGAAGAATCTGGCTGCAGAACCATGAAAAACCACCGAGTTTTCCCCTCATCACTGCACCAGCCTGTCCCGTGCGCTCGCGATAAGGAACCGGCAGGCTCAGCCCGGAATATACCATGACTGTATATGGAAACAGTGCAATAATTCTACTCCATGAGTCTGGGGAATACTTCCCTCAGCTGGGGGGACCCCAAGTATTATTATTATTAGGGTTGTCCCGATACCACTTTAAGACCGAGTACAAGTACCGATACCTTTTTTTTAACCACTTGCCCACGGTGTCATAGTAAAAAGACGTCATGATTTTAAAGATGGATATCTCGGTAACGGCAGCAGCCATCTTTTCCGTGGGCAGTGCTGTACACGATAATGGTGGTCCCAGCGGCGGATTCGCCGCAAGATCGCCGTTATCGGTGGCGGGTGAGGGCCCCCCCCCCTCCCGCGCTCTCCGCCGCTTACCGGAGCCGTCGGTAACGGCGGAGGCGATCGGGTCCTCTTGCTGGCTGTGTTGGGATACGAGTGAGGGAAAAATCGCCCCCACAGCTCTGCTGGGCAGAAGTGACGTCAAAACGTCAGTCCCGCCCAGCGTCTTAAACATTTTTTTTTTCTGAAATTTGAAAAATGACTTTTTTTTTCTTTTTTTGCATATAAGCCTAAATATGAGATCTGAGGTCTTTTTGACCCCAGATCTCATATTTAAGAGGACCTGTCATGCTTTTTTCTATTACAAGGGATGTTTACATTCCTTGTAATAGGAATAAAAGTGATATTTTTTTTTTTTTTATTTATTTCGATGTATAAAATTATAAACTAATTAAAAATAAATAAGAAAACAAAAAAAAAAAAAAAATGTAAAACGCCCCGTCCCGACGAGCTCGCGCACAGAAGCGAACGCATACGCGAGTAGCGCCCGCATATGAAAACGGGTGAGGTATCGCCGCGATCGTTAGAGCGAGAGCAATAATTCTAGCCCTAGACCTCCTCTGTATCTCAAAAAATGCAACCTGTAGAATTTTTTAAACGTTGCCTATCGAGATTTTTAAGGATAAAAGTTTGACGCCATGCCACGAGCGGGCGCAATTTTCAAGTGTGACATGTTGGGTATCATTTTACTCGGTGTAACATTATCTATCACAATATATAAAAAAATTGGGCCAAATTTATTGTTGTCTTATTTTTTATTCAAAAAAGTGTTTTTTTTTTTCAAAAAAAGTGCGCTTGTAAGACCGCTGCGCAAATACGGTGTGACAAAAAGTATTGCAATGACTGCCATTTTATTCTCTAGGGTGTTAGAAAAAAATATATATATAATGTTTGGGGGGTTTAAGTAATTTTCTAGCAAAAAAAACTGTTTTAGTCTCGTAAACACCGAATCTGAAAAACAAGCCCGGTGGGCAAGTGGTTAAATCTCATGTAACAGCGGCACATGTGTCAGTATTCACCGCCAGGCACGCACTGCGACTGGCCGGACAATCATCTGGGATCTCTGATGTGTCCCAGATGATTGCTGAGGGGGGGGAGAGGTGAACTTCCTTCCGGCACTGCGGTGCCCGGGAAGAAGTGGCTTAAAAGAGGGTTTCCGGGAAGTGGGAGCTGGAACCCTCTAAAAAGAGGTTTTTCTCCACCCAAAAAAAAAAAAAAAAAAAGACATGCCAAATGTGGCATGTCAGGCGGTCACCTTCCCTTTAAGCAGAAGTTCAATTTTTGGGTGGAACTCCGCTTTAAAGCAATGCCTGTTTAATCCTAAAGGTCTATGGACCTCAAGTTGCATTAACCCCTTCAATGCCGGGCTTTAAAACCCACCTCCTTCCCGGGGGGGGGCCTATTCTGGCACTTCCCTCTTACATGTACAAATCATCATTATTTTGCTAGAAAATTACTCAGAACCCGCAAACATTATATATTTTTTTTAGCAGACACCCTAGGGAATAAAATGGCGGTCATTGCAACTTTATCTTGCACCGTATTTGCGCAATAATTTTTCAAACGTTTTTTTTTTGTAAAAAAAAAAAAAACGGTTTCATAAATTGAAAAACAACAAAACAGTAAAGTTAGCCCAATTTTTGGGTAAAATATGAAAGATGATGTTATGCCGAGTAACTAGATACCTAACATGTCACGCTTTAAAATTGCGTACACTCATGGAATGGCGCCAAACTTTGTTACTTAAAAATCTCCATAGGCGACACTTAACATTTTTACAGGTTACCAGTTTAGAGTTACAGAGGAGGTCTAGTGCTAGAATTGTTGCACACGCTCTAACGCACGCGGCGATACCTCACGTGTGTGGTTTGAACGACGTTTACATACGTGGGCGGGACTTACGTGTGCGTACGCTTCTGAGCGCGAGCTACCCGGGACAGGGGCATTTTTTTTTTATTATCATTTCTTTTTTTATTTTTCTTATTTATTTTTTACACTTTTTACATTTTTTTTTTTCAAAACGCTTTTATTCCTAGGAATGTAAACAACCCTTGTAATAGGAAATGTGTGCGACAGGTCCTCTTTATGGAGAGAGGCGGGGTCAATAAGACCCTCACATCTCTCCTCCAGGCTGGAAAGAATGAGATTGTGAAAAAAAATTCACAGATCTCATTCAAACTAGAAGCAATTGCGGTTTGTTTACTTACGGGACCCGGGCGGGACGTCATCACATCGCGCCCGGGCCTCCGATGGCCATAGAGATGACTGGTGACCATCTGGTCACCAATCATCTCTATGGCAAACGTCCGGCGGACGGCGATCATCTCTCCGGGCTCCCGATGGGACGGGAGAGATCGGAGAAGCACCGGGTGGCAGCGGGAGGTGGGATGTCCCCCTCTCGCCACCTGTAAGAACGATCTAGCGGTGGAAATGTCGCTATGATCCTCCTTGCGGTGCGCACGATCGCCGCCGCTAAAAAATGATATCTCAATGATGCCTCTGGGTGCAGGCATCATTGAGATATCCCCCCGCAAAGCCCAGGCCATCATATGACGTCCACCCGGGATAACAGGTCCCCGCTTTGGACATCATTTGACGGCCTGCGGGTATCAAGTGGTTAAAGTAGTGCAGGGACCAATTTGAAGTCGCACATATTTGAACGATACTCACTGCAAATCATGTGGGTACGACCGCTCATGGGACTTTGCAGTCCCAAGCCACAGGACAAGCGGCACTAGTGTTTGGATTCATCCATCTAGTTCTCTGGGACTTTGGAGCGGTTAAACTCTTGTTCTTACTAGTGCGAAAGGGGTGGCCCAATTGGGTCCTCCTGTCCGTTTTTTTCAGGCAGACCCAAGCGGACACCTCATTGCAATCTATGGAGCGACAGATGTCAATGGACATGTGTTCGTTTACACCAGGGGTGGCCAACCAGTGGCCCGGGGGCCACATGTGGCCCGCGGAGCTCTCCAATGTGGCCAGCGACCTTCTCTGGAATGGAGGGTTGGCAGGCCCAGATCGCAGGTTGCCGACCCGCCATACCACAGCATCAGTGTTGTGAATGAAGCTGGTGGTAGAGGAAGAAAGCGGCTGCAGAGCAGAGCCCCATAAGCCGATGCTTCCTCTACAGTGCCGGCTTTTGCCACAGCGAGTCTATGGCAAAGTTCAGCTAACCCGTAGGATAGACACAGATGCACTACACTGCACCCACGGTGTGGGAAAACTGCAGCACATCAGTGTGAAAGCAGTCTTAGGCCCTTTTCACAAGATCGGCCAAATGGGACCCTTAATTCACCACTATAGGACAGATGTCTGTTTATGCCCACCTACCTCCAATCCGAATAACAGAAGAGAATTCATCCCCTTTTATCTGGGTGGATAGGAGGGCCTATAGAGTAGACGTGACCTGTCTTCCGCCCGCTCCGCTCATAGTGGCCCTCGAATGGTTACCAAGTTGCTTAAGTGGCCCTCGCTCTTCAAAAAGGTTGGGCACCCCTGGTTTACACCCACCGGTATTCCAAACCTGTCCGCTAAAAAACAGAGGGATCCCAATCCCTCCCTATCCGTCAGTCAGATGGAAAAAGGACAGGCGGTCCATTTTCATCATCAGACATGGATCTGTCACCCGCCTGCTCAGCAGGGATCAGAGAGGCACAAACATGGCGGAGATCCACTCACCTGAGGCCAAGGGCCGGATCCATTCCTTGCTATTCAGGTCAAGCCGCCATAGGTCATTGAATGCTGCGTTACAGCTACTCTGCGTGCAACCGCCAAACACATACATAGACTGGTTGGAGTCGTAGTAACATGCACCTGAGTGGGAAACAAAGAGGACATGTCATACAAAACGGTCACCGACACTACTCCGAGCATAAAAGAGAAAAATGGTTCTTACCCAGATTAATGCATTCCTACCTTCTTATTAAAGTGGTTCACAAGGCTGAAGTTTTTCTTACCTTCATGAATTCTATGCATGAAGACAAAACCCCTTCTGTGTGCAGCTCCCCCCAGCCCTCCCCAATACTAACCTGAGCCCCATTCTCCATCCCCTGATGTGCACAAGAGCAGCTGCGTTGCCCGGCTCTCCCCCTCCCCCAATACTAACCTGAGCCCCATTCTCCATCCCCTGATGTGCACAAGAGCAGCTGCGTTGCCCGGCTCTCCCCCTCCCCCAATACTAACCTGAGCCCCATTCTCCATCCCCTGATGTGCACATGAGCAGCTGCGTTGCCCGGCTCTCTCCATCCTCACTGGCTCAGAGACAGCAGCAGGAGCCATTGGCTTTCAATGGGCAGGGCGGTGTTATGAGGCTGCTTGCCACAAAAATAAATGGGAGGCAGTTTTTAGGCATTTAGAGGCCATTTCTAACGCTAAAACGCCTGAAAACCGCCTCAGTGTGAAAGGGGTCCTAGTCTCATCTCCCCCCTTACATGAGCCCTCATTCAATCCAGCGCTGTGCCCGTCTGCAGCTCTCCTCTCCCTTCCTGGTCTCACAGGCTTTGCTGAGACCATTGGCTACCGCTGCAGTCAAAGCCATTGAAACGGGTGGTGCCAAGACACCGACGGGGGGCCTCCCCCAAGCCCCGCTGCCTGTATGTATAGACGCAGACAGCAAGGCTCAGGAATGAATGACCCTCCATAGAAAGCAGCTATGGGGGCACTTGCCAAGGAGGAGCAGCAAGAGGTAAAAAATAAAAAATATAAAAGTGCACTTACCTTCCACCTGCCGTGGTGACGACATCACCTCCTCCAGATTGGGGAATACCCAGTGAGCCCCATTCTGGCCAGGAGAATCTTGCACTATTTTTGTAGTATCTTCTGCAGAGATCTGAGAGATTCCCTGAGATCTCATTACAGAGTGACCCCCCCCCCATTATACTGAAATCGGTCAAATTAAGAATATCTATTGCATGGGTGCTCAACCTGTGGCCCTCTAGCCATTTCAGAACTACAAGTCCCAGGAGGCATTGCAACCTGCTGAAAGTTACAAGCGTTACTCCTAAAGAAAGAGGCATTATGGGAATTGTAGTTGCGCAGCAGAGGGAGGTCTTTCTTATACTAGAGGTTGCATTTCTTTGCTGCGTTTTACATTGTAGAGTAGGGGGGTGTGTAGGTGTGAATGGGGGACCTGACGATGCCGTTTTCACCAGCTGTAAAAAATTAAAAAGTTCTGAGATGAGAATGAGCCCCACCAGGGTCACTTACTGTGTGAGAAGCGCTGGGTGATCGGGGTCCCGGGATAAGGATACGTTCGGCTCTCCCATTGGATATTACCTTCTTGGACCGCTTTAATAAATCCATGATAACACTGATGAGCGACCCCTAGTGGTAAAAAACAAACACAGGCATGTTAGTTGGGAGGAAAAGAGGAGCACCTACCTTCTCCTAAACGCAGTCCTTTCATATTTGAGCATTGAGAGAATATTCTGCTTAAAAAAAAAAAAAAAGTTTTGGCTAGAGAGAGTAGAGAGGGGACCACTGTCAGACAACAAGCAGCAGGTAATCCATTCCGGGGGGGGGGGGGGGGGGGGCACAGTCCCACGGCATTAAAAAATAAAAAATTGGCCTGGAGTTCCACTTTAAAAAATAAAATCCTGCATGCAGAGGAGAAAAATTAATAAAAAATAAGTGTATTGCCTGGCTTCCATACTTTTCTTCAGAAGTATGGAAACAGCTGGAGCATTTTCAGGAGAAATAAAATAAAATCGGTATCAGTGGCCCATATACAGGAGCCCATATCAGCAACAGCAGCCTATACAGGTGAAACTCAAAAAAAATTGGAATAGCGTGCAAAAGTTTATTTCACTAATGCAACTTAAAAAGGTGAAAGTAATCTATGAGAGAGACTCGTTACATGCAAAGCAGGAAAGTTCAAGCCGTGATTTGTCATCATTGTGACGATTGTGGCTTAGAGCTCATGGAAACCCCAAATCCACAATCTCAGAGAATGAGAATATTGCATGCAATCAATAAAACACGGATGGTACCTCTGACAAGTAGAAGCATGCATATGTGCTCAGTACTTGGTTGGGGCCCCTCGGTGCGGCGTGGCATGAAGGTGATCAGCCTGTGGCACTGCTGAGGTGTTATGGAAGACCAGGATGCTTCAATAGTGCCCTTCAGCTCTTCTGCATTGTTGGGTCTCATGTCTCATCTTTCTCTTGGCAATGTCCCATAGATTCTCTATTACAGATTCTCTATGGGGCTCAGGTCAGGCCAGTTTGCTGGCCAATCAAGCACAGTAATCCCACGGTCAATGAACCAGGTTTTGGTGCTTTTGGCAGTGTGGGGGAGGTGCCGAGACCTTCTGGAAAATGAAGTCGGCATCCCCATAGAGCTGGTCTGTGGAAAGAAGCATGAAGTGCTCCAAAATCTACGGGTAGACAGCTGCGGTGCCCCCGGACTTAATGAAGCACAGAGGACCAACACCAGCCGATGACACGGGACCCCAAATCATCACCGACTGTGGAAACTTCACACTGGACTTCAAGCATCTTGCAGTGTGTGCCTCTCCATTCTTCCTCCAGCTCCTTGGTTTCCTCCATTCTTCCTCCAGCTCCTTGGTTTCCTCCATTCTTCCTCCAGCTCCTTGGTTTCCTCCATTCTTCCTCCAGCTCCTTGGTTTCCTCCATTCTTCCTCCAGCTCCTTGGTTTCCTCCATTCTTCCTCCAGCTCCTTGGTTTCCTCCATTCTTCCTCCAGCTCCTTGGTTTTCCTCCATTCTTCCTCCAGCTCCTTGGTTTCCTCCATTCTTCCTCCAGCTCCTTGTTTCCTCCATTCTTCCTCCAGCTCCTTGGTTTCCTCCATTCTTCCTCCAGCTCCTTGGTTTCCTCCATTCTTCCTCCAGCTCCTTGGTTTCCTCCATTCTTCCTCCAGCTCCTTGGTTTCCTCCATTCTTCCTCCAGCTCCTTGGTTTCCTCCATTCTTCCTCCAGCTCCTTGGTTTCCTCCATTCTTCCTGCCAGCTCCTTGGTTTCCTCCATCCATTCTTCCTCCAGCTCCTTGGTTTCCTCCATTCTTCCTCCAGCTCCTTGGTTTCCTCCATTCTTCCTCCAGCTCCTTGGTTTCCTCCATTCTTCCTCCAGCTCCTTGGTTTCCTCCATTCTTCCTCCATACTCCAGCTCCTTGCTTTCCTCAATTCTTCAAAAAATTTGCTCTCATTAGAAAAGAGGACTTTGGACCACTGAGCACCAGACCAGGTGTGTTTTTCTTTAGCCCAGGTAAGACTCTTCTGACATTGTTTGTTGGTCAGGAGTGGGGTGACAAGAGGAATACGACATTTGAAGGCCATGTCCAGGACCCGTCTGTGTGTGGCGCTCTTGATGCTCTGACTCCAGCCTCAGTCCCCTCCTTGTGAACGTCCCCAACATTTTTCAATGGCCTTTTCCTGACACTCCTCTCCAGGCTGCGCTCATCCCTGCTGCTTGTACACCTTTTTCTTCCACACTTTTCCCTTCCACATAACTTTCCATTAATGTGCTTTAATAAAGCACTTTGGGAACATCCAACTTCTTTTCCAATTACCTTTTGAGGCTTTCCCTCCTTATGGAGGGTGTCAGTGATGGTGTCGGGTCAGAAGTCTTTCCCATGATTGTGATTCCTACTGAACCCGACACAGAGACCATTGAAAGGCTCAGGAACCCTTTGCAGGTGTTAGGACTCAATTATCCGATTAGAGGGGGACACTTTACACCGAGAATATTCCACCTTTTCACAATATTCTCATTTTCTGAGATTTGGGGTTTTCATGATCTGGAATCATCACAATGATGACAAATCACGGCATGAACCCTCTTGGTTCGCATGTAATGTGTCTCTCTCATAAATTACTTTCACCTTTTAAGTTGCATTAGTGAAATGAACAAACTTTTGCACCATATTCAAATTTTTCGAGTTTCACCTGTATATTCACTAGATGTATGCGTGACATATCATTACATCACTGAGGCACCAAGTGCCTCACACTGCAGCAAAAATCACCAAGGAACAGACAGGCTGCGTTTTCATTACTATCAATACTCGGGCCATAAAAACAGAAGCTTCACTTTGCAGAGACAGGTCCTCTTGAGCATTACACTGATCTGCACTGCAGTACGCCGGGGGGGGGGGATATAAAAGTGAATATTTAGCAGAGTCCGGTGTATATCAAAGCTGAATAATGTAAACGGACGGCGGTAATGGCGATGTCTGCAGTGAGCCGGGTCATAAAATCTGGAGTATTTGAGTCTGGGAGCGATCCCGCTATCACTATACACCATACATGGTCATAGCAGCCAGACCCCGCCTCCCAGACATGAAACATCTCACAGGAAAAATCTGAAATGCCAAAATGTATGTATATATATATATATATATATATATATATAATATATATATATATATATAATATATATATATATATATAATATAAAAAATATATATATATATATATATAATATATAAGAAAATAAAAAAAACAATAAAAAAACAATTAAATTAAAAAAACAAAGAAAAAACAAAGAAAAAACATTTAAATAAAAAACATTTAAATAAAAAAACATTTAAATAAAAAAACTAAATAAAAAACTAAATAAAAAAACTAAATAAAAAAATTAAATAAAAAAAATTAAATAAAAAAAATTAAATAAAAAAAATTGAAGAAAAGAATGTATGTAGAATGAGAATAGTGGACACAACATCCCCCCCAGACAGCAAGAGATATACGACTGACCCCACCCCCTTTCCAATCACTGACCAGGAAGTGTTCCCTCTACACAGAACAGCCAGGCTGGCAGCATTTTCAGGAGGAGCCGTTACGACACCAAGTCACTGACACAGAGGACAGGAATGTTCATAGTTGGGCGACGTGTGTGTGTGTGTGTGATATATAATACAGTGTATATATATTTATTATCACTATATCATATGTCTGCTTCCCCTCCCCCCCACTTTTTTTGGCACATTGCTCCTGGACTCGGTCCAGTAATGATATATTTAGCCGGATCCAGGACAGTACAAGGACATCACAGAACCGCACACTACACCACCGATCATCTACAGCAACATTTATCAGATTACAAGGCAGATCGCCGAGATAAAACAAATTCCGGGAGAAAAGCATCTGTGGAGATCAGGAAATAAATGAAGGACGGGCATCTACAAACCCCCACGTGTGAAAACAAGTGCCGGGGGGGCGGTCTCATTCTAGAGCATTGTGGTTGCTGATCCATCTACAGCCCCTCCAAGAGGGCCAACACAAGGCCGATATATGCCAGTACCACCAGGGATGCACATCAGTGCCCACCCACAATGCCTGCAAGTGCCACCAGGGATGCACATCAGTGCCCACACACAATGCCTCCCAGTGCCAACAGGGTTGCATACAAGTGCCCACCCACAATGCCTACCAGTGCCACCAGGGATGCATATCAGTGCCCACCCACAATGCCTGCAAGTGCCACCAGGGATGCATACAAGTGCCCACCCACAATGCCTACCAGTGCCACCAGGGATGCATACAAGTGCCCACCCACAATGCCTACCAGTGCCACCAGGGATGCATATCAGTGCCCACCCACAATGCCTACCAGTGCCACCAGGGATGCATATCAGTGCCCACCCACAATGCCTGCAAGTGCCACCAGGGATGCATATCAGTGCCCACCCACAATGCCGCCCAGTGCCACCAGGGTTGCATACAAGTGCCCACCCACAATGCCTAACAGTGCCACCAGGGTTGCACATCAGTGCCCACACACAATGCCTCCCAGTGCCAACAGGGTTGCATACAAGTGCCCACCCACAATGCCTACCAGTGCCACCAGGGATGCAGATCAGTGCCCACCAACAATGCCTGCAAGTGCCACCAGGGATGCATATCAGTGCCCACCTACAATGCGCTAACAGTGCCACCAGGGATGCATACAAGTGCCCACCCACAATGCCTACCAGTGCCACCAGGGATGCATATCAGTGCCCACCCACAATGCCTACCAGTGCCACCAGGGATGCATATCAGTGCCCACCCACAATGCCTACCAGTGCCACCAGGGATGCATATCAGTGCCCACCAACAATGCCTGCAAGTGCCACCAGGGATGCATATCAGTGCCCACCTACAATGCCTACCAGTGCCACCAGGGATGCATACAAGTGCCCACCCACAATGCCTACCAGTGCCACCAGGGATGCATATCAGTGCCCACCCACAATGCCTACCAGTGCCACCAGGGATGCATATCAGTGCCCACCCACAATGCCTGCAAGTGCCACCAGGGATGCATACAAGTGCCCACCCACAATGCCTACCAGTGCCACCAGGGATGCATACAAGTGCCCACCCACAATGCCTACCAGTGCCACCAGGGATGCATATCAGTGCCCACCCACAATGCCTACCAGTGCCACCAGGGATGCATATCAGTGCCCACCCACAATGCCTGCAAGTGCCACCAGGGATGCATATCAGTGCCCACCCACAATGCCTGCCAGTGCCACCAGGGTTGCATACAAGTGCCCACCCACAATGCCTAACAGTGCCACCAGGGTTGCACATCAGTGCCCACACACAATGCCTCCCAGTGCCAACAGGGTTGCATACAAGTGCCCACCCACAACGCCTACCAGTGCCACCAGGGATGCAGATCAGTGCCCATCCACAAAGCCTACCAGTGCCCGTAGGGATGCATATCAGTGCCCATCGTCATTGCCACCTCATCGGCGCTGCATCAGTGCCCATCAGTGGAGAAAAACACTTATTTAAAAAAAAATAAAAAAAAAAAAAAAACGAAAAAAACTTTAGAACAAAAAATAAAGGTCACCAAAATAAATCTCTATTTGTGGGAACAGAATGAGAAAAAAAATCCTGTTAGTGTACAGTGTAGCACGACCGCGCAATTGTCATTTAAACAGCGACAACGCTGAAAAATGGCCTGGGCAGGAGGGGGGGTGTTAGTGCCCCCCTCCCTAGTACTGAAGTGGTTAATAAGGCTTCTGATCACAAGACATACCCCCCCCCTCCACCTACCTTTGATGAGCCGGTACCACTGCTTGCACACCAGCGCGGCGGTCTTGTGTTCCTGATAGGGGGACAGGAAGGACAGGATGTACTCCAGCACCTCCTCCGGCAGCTCGCACATCGATCGGTTGTGTTTGCTCAGCTCAGGCCGATCGCGCGGCTCCACGTCCTGCTCCATCGTCCCGTCTACTGCTCCCTCTCCGTCCACCACCATAAACGCGTCATCTTCGCTCTCGGAGGAGCTGGCCATGGCATTCCACACACGTCCTGAATGGGGGAGGAAAAATAAAATGTTAGTCCTTACAATCAATCGTTGTCCCCGTTCTCGCAGTTTATAGAAGTAAAGGCCGCGAGATCCCTTCTTGTGGTTCCATCCTGACACCGGAGTCTACAGAGGTCAAGCAATACGATTGGAGGGGGGGGGGGGAATCGGTACACAGTCACCTGCCTATAAGACAAAAGCACCGCCGGTGACGGTACGGAAAGGCCGGGTGACGCGTCTCTTCCCGGCGCATCTCAATAACGCAGGAGAGGACGGACCCCCCCAACCAACCAACCGAACGCCGGATCACAAGACGCCACTCAATACTTATTTATCACCAACATTAGAGGATGGCAGAGGAATTATCTCCGCAGCAAGCTGGCCGGATCTTCCCCTCCTCAGTCATATACAGGCAGACGATGAAAACACACAGCAATAATCCCAACCACAATCTATCGCCGACAGAAAATGTCCTCACCCCCCCCCCCCCCCCTAGGAAAAAAAAAAGAAAACACCAACCCCCCCCCCCCCCCCCCCCCCCACCCCCCCTCCCCCCCCCCCCACACCCCCCTTGGGAAAAAAAAAAAAAAAAAAAACACCAAGACACCAACCCAAACCCCCCCCCCCCCCCCCGCCCCCCCCCGCCCCCTCCCCCCCCCCCCTAGAAAAAAAAAAAAGAAAAAGAAAAAAAAAGACACCACCAACCCCCCCCCCCCCCCCCCCCCCCTCCCCCACCCCCCCCCCCCCCCCCCACCACCCATAGAAACCTAGGAAGAAAAACCCCCTAACTAAAAAAAAAAAAGAAAATACCCCCTCCCCCCCCCCCCCCACCCCCCCCCCCCCCCCCCCCCCTAAGAAAAGAACCTAAAAACCAAAAAAAAAAAAAAAAAAAGACAAAAAAACACCAACCCCCCCCCCCAACCCCCCCCCCCCCCCCCCCCACCCCCCCCCCCCCGCAACCCCCCCCCCCCCCCAGTACCCCCCCCCAGACACCACCAACCCCCCCCCCCCCCCCCGTAGAAATCCAAGACACCCCCCCCCCCCCCCCCCCATAGGAACCCCCCACCCCCCCCCCCCCCCCCCCCCCCCCCCCCCCCCCCTGCATAAGAAAAACCAACCCACCCCCCCCCCAAAAGGACAGACCAAACCACCCCCCACCTTACAAAAGACACCAAAACCACCACCCACCCCCCCTAGAGAAATAGATACCAACCCACCCACCCAACCCCCCCCTTAGAAAAGACACCAAAACCACCCACCCCCCCCCCTTAGAAAAGACCACCAACCCACCCCCCCTTAGAAAAGAGGCCCAATGGCTACCTTCCCCCCCCACCAGCAACAGGCCCGCGGGCTACGATGGCCCCCCCACCCCAGCCACAGGCTACCTTCTGCCCCCGTCCGCCAGCAACAGGCCTGCGGGCAACCGACCGTCCACCAGCAACAGGCCCGCGGGCTACCGTTCGCCGCCCCCCACCCACAGGTACCTTCTGCCCCCGTCCGCCAGCAACAGGCCTGCGGGCAACCGACCGACCACCAGCAACAGGCCCGCGGGCCACCGACCATCCGTTCACCCACCCAAGCAACAGGCCCACGGGCAGCTGTGCCACCCCGCAAAAGGCTCACAAGCAGCTGTCCCCCCCCCTCCCACCCCAGAGGGGCCACAAGCTCAGCACCATGAGAGTTCACCACCGACTCAACACAGACAGGAGCGATCCCATTACAGATCACCGCGCCGATCAATCACACATAGTAATTGCACCCTCCGGCCCTGGCACACGGGAGACACAAACCAAACAATAGCACGGCATCACCTGCCCAGACATGCCAACCCTTGGCCATGAGAAGGTGAGATAAAAAAAAACAGACAAATGGTGAGGAGAGGGGGGGGGGGGGTGATACCCAGTGCTCAGCAGGGGGGGGGGTGATACCCGGTGCTCAGCGGGGGGGGGGGGTGATACCCGGCGCTCAGCGGGGGGGGGGGGGGGGGTGATACCGGCGCTCAGTGGGAGGGGGGGGGGCTGGAACCAACTAAAAACTTGTCAAACGAGCAATTCACACAAACTCGCCACATCCTGCAAAAATATATATAAAAAAAAAAAAAGAAAGCAACACCACACAGCCATACAGAATCATCTCATGTTCTCGTAGGTGGGCACAGAATACCCTGTGATATGTTACCCGTTACTCTGTGCCACCTAAAGCAACAAACATCACTACCTATATCAGAGGAGCTTACACTCTAATGTCCCCCCAGTGGGTTGGTGACGGTGGAGAGATCAGAGAGGAGCTTACACTCTAATGTCCCCTCCCCCCCACAGTCACATCAGTCTCTGTACAGAGGAGCTTACACTCTAATGTCCCCTCCCCCCCCACAGTCTCACATCAGTCTCTGTACAGAGGAGCTTACACTCTAATGTCCCCTCCCCCCCCACAGTCACATCAGTCTCTGTACAGAGGAGCTTACACTCTAATGTCCCTCCCCCCCCACAGTCACATCAGTCTCTGTACAGAGGAGCTTACACTCTAATGTCCCCTCCCCTCCCACAGTCACATCAGTCTCTGTACAGAGGAGCACTTACACTCTAATGCCCCCCCCCCCCCCCCACAGTCACATCAGTCTCTGTACAGAGGAGCTTACACTCTAATGCTCCCTCTCCCCCCCCCCACAGTCACATCAGTCTCTGTACAGAGGAGCTTACACTCTAATGCCCCCCCCCCCCCACAGTCACATCAGTCTCTGTACAGAGAAGCTTACACTCTAATGTCTCTCCCCCCCCCAGTCACATCAGTCTCTGTATAAAGGAGCTTACACTCTAATGTCCACCCCCCCCCCCACAGTCACATCAGTCTCTGTACAGAGGAGCTTACACTCTAATGTCCCCCCCCCCCCACAGTCACATCAGTCTCTGTACAGAGGAGCTTACACTCTAATGTCCCCTCCCCCCCCACAGTCACATCAGTCTCTGTACAGAGGAGCTTACACTCTAATGTCCCCTCCCCCACAGTCACATCAGTCTCTGTACACAGTCTCTGTACAGAGGAGCTTACACTCTAATGTCCCCCTCCCCCACAGTCACATCAGTCTCTGTACAGAGGAGCTTACACTTAATGTCCCCTCCCCACACAGTCACATCAGTCTCTGTACAGAGGAGCTTACACTCTAATGTCCCCTCCCCCACAGTCACATCAGTCTCTGTACACAGTCTCTGTACAGAGGAGCTTACACTCTAATGTCCCCCCTCCCACACAGTCACATCAGTCTCTGTACAGAGGGAGCTTACACTCTAATGTCCCCTCCCCACACAGTCACATCAGTCTCTGTACAGAGGAGCTTACACTCTAATGCCCCCCCCCCCCACAGTCACATCAGTCTCTGTACAGAGGAGCTTACACTCTAATGTCCCCCTCCCCCCCCCACAGTCACATCAGTCTCTGTACAGAGGAGCTTACACTCTAATGTCCCCTCCCCCCACAGTCACATCAGTCTCTGTACACAGTCTCTGTACAGAGGAGCTTACACTCTAATGTCCCCCTCCCCCCACAGTCACATCAGTCTCTGTACAGAGGAGCTTACACTCTAATGTCCCCTCCCCCACACAGTCACATCAGTCTCTGTACAGAGGAGCTTACACTCTAATGTCCCCTCCCCCACAGTCACATCAGTCTCTGTACACAGTCTCTGTACAGAGGAGCTTACACTCTAATGTCCCCCTCCCCCACAGTCACATCAGTCTCTGTACAGAGGAGCTTACACTCTAATGTCCCCTCCCCCACACAGTCACATCAGTCTCTGTACAGAGGAGCTTACACTCTAATGCCCCCCCCCCCACAGTCACATCAGTCTCTGTACTGAGGAGCTTACACTCTAATGTCCCCTCCCCCCCCCACAGTCACATCAGTCTCTGTATAAAGGAGCTTACACTCTAATGTCCACCCCCCCCCCCCACACAGTCACATCAGTCTCTGTACAGAGGAGCTTACACTCTAATGTCCCCTCCCCCCCCACAGTCATCATCGTCTCTGTACAGAGGAGCTTACACTCTAATGTCCCCTCCCCCACAGTCACATCAGTCTCTGTACACAGTCTCTGTACAGAGGAGCTTACACTCTAATGTCCCCTCCCCCACAGTCACATCAGTCTCTGTACAGAGGAGCTTACACTCTAATGTCCCCTCCCCCACACAGTCACATCAGTCTCTGTACAGAGGAGCTTACACTCTAATGTCCCCTGCCCCCCCCCCACACAGTCACATCAGTCTCTGTACAGAGGAGCTTACACTCTAATGTCCCCCCCCCAGTGGGTTGGTGAGGTCAGAGAGGAGCTTACACTCCATGGCAGGGTGTAATTTTCGGTGACACACACACAGCCGTATTGGGGGGGGGGGGGGGGGGGGGGGCGTAGTGATAGATCATCGGCACAGGGATGTGAAGAGGCTGCAGCACATATTAGGGCACAGAAGACGGTAATTATCACTGATCCTAATTACAGTGCAGACCCCCCCCCCCACTAATGATGGGGGGGGGGGCACGAGAAGGGGGAGGAATGTGACACCTCAGGAAAGAAACTTCTGGGGATCTGCACATGTCAGATATTGGGGTGTATATATGGGGGGGTCTGGGTGAATATAGAGACAGAGGTATATAGGGGGGTGGGTGTATATAGAGATATTGGGGTGTATATAGGGGGGTCTGGGTCAATATAGACAGAGGTATATAGGGGGTCTGGGTGTATATATTGATAGTGGGGTATATATATATGGGGGGTCTGGGTGAATATAGAGAGAGGTATATAGGGGGTCAGGGTATATATTGATATTGGGATGTATATAGAGATATTGGGGTGTATATAGGGGGGTCTGGGTCAATATAGAGACAGAGGTATATAGCGGGTCTGGATGTATATTGATATTGGGGTGTATATTGGGGTGTATATAGGGGGGTCTGGGTGTATCTAGGGGGGGTCTGGGTGTATCTAGGGATATTGGGGTGTAAATTGGGGGTTGGGGTGTATATAGGGGGTCTGGATATATATGGAGACCTTAGAGGTATATGGGGGGGTCTGGGTGTATATAGAGATATTGGGGTGAATATAGAAATGTCTGGGTGTACATAGGGGGGTCTGGATGAATATAGAGACATTAGAGGGTCTGGGTGTCTATTTTGGGGTGTATATAGGGGGTCTGGGTGTATATTAGGGTTGATACTTTTTTTCAAGTACTCGCCGATACCGAATACCGATACTTTTTTTTTAATGTGTCCCCAAATGCAGCCATGTCCCTCCAGCCATGTCCCCCCACATATGCAGCCATGTCCCTCCAGCCATGTCCCCCACATATGCAGCCATGTCCCTCCAGCCATGTCCCCCCACATATGCAGCCATGTCCCTCCAGCCATGTCCCCCACATATGCAGCCATGTCCCTCCAGCCATGTCCCCCCACATATGCAGCCATGTCCCTCCAGCCATGTCCCCCCACATATGCAGCCATGTCCCTCCAGCCATGTCCCCCCACATATGCAGCCATGTCCTCCAGCCATGTCCCCCCACATATGCAGCCATGTCCCCCACATATGCAGCCATGTCCCCCACATATGCAGCCATGTCCCTCCAGCCATGTCCCCCACATATGCAGCAATGTCCCTCCAGCCATGTCCCCCACATATGCAGCAATGTCCCTCCAGCCATGTCCCCCACATATGCAGCAATGTCCCTCCAGCCATGTCCCCCACATATGCAGCCATGTCCCTCCAGCCATGTCCCTCCAGCCATGTCCCTCCAGCCATGTCCCTCCAGCCATGTCCCTCCAGCCATGTCCCTCCAGCCATGTCCCTCCAGCCATGTCCCTCCAGCCATGTCCCTCCAGCCATGTCCCCCACATATGCAGCCATGTCCCTCCAGCCATGTCCCCACAGCCATGTCCCCCACAGCCATGTCCCCCACAGCCATGTCCCCCACAGCCATGTCCCCCACAGCCATGTCCCCACAGCCATGTCCCCCACAGCCATGTCCCCCACAGCCATGTCCCCCACAGCCATGTCCCCCACAGCCATGTCCCCCACAGCCATGTCCCCCACATATGCAGCCATGTCCCCCCATACCTAGCAGCCGAAAGCCGCCGCCGCACGGGGAACATCACAGCATTCATTTGAATAACTGTCTTGCCCGCGCGTATAGACACTCCCCCTTGCTCAGGATTGGACAGATCAAAGGGGGAGTGTCTATACGCGGCGGGAACACTACAGCTATTCAAATGAAAGCTGTGATGTTCCCGCACGATGTTTAACCCATGCGGCGGCGGCTTTCGATGCGGCGGCGGGGGAAATTCTATTTAGGTATCGGGGGTATTTGCGGGAGTACAAGCACTCCCACATATACTCGGTATCGGGACAACCCTAGTGTATATAGAGATATTGGGCTGAATAGAGGGGGGTCGGGTGTATATAGAGACATTGGGGTATACAGGGGGGGTATATATTGATATTGGGGTGTATACAGAGACATTGGGGTGTATATAGAGACATTAGAGGTATACAGGGGGGTGTATATAGGGACATCTGGGTGAATATAGAGACATTAGAGGTATATAGGGGGGTCTGGGTGTATATAGATATATTAGGGTGTATATAGATATATTAGGGTGTATATATAGGGGGTCTGGGTGAATATAGAGACATTAGAGGTATATAGGGGGGTCTGGGTGTATTTATTGATATTGGGGTGTATATAGATATATTAGGGTATATATATGGGGGGTCTGGGTGAATATAGAGACATTAGAGGTATATAGGGGGTCTGGGTATATATTGATATTGGGGTGTATACAGAGGGGTCTGGGTGTAAATAGAGACATTAGAGGTATATAGGGGTCTGGGTGTATATAGAGATATTGGTGTGTATATAGGGGTCTGGGTGTATATAGAGATATTGGAGTGCATACAGGGGTCTGGGTGTATATATTGATATTGGGGTGTATATAGGGGGTCTGGGTGTATATATTGATATTGGGGTGTATATATGGGGTCTGGGTGTATATATTGATATTGGGGTGTATATATGGGGAGTCTGGGTGAATATAGAGACATTAGCGGTATATAGGGGGTCTGGGTGTATATATTGGGGTGAATATAGGGGGGTCTGGATGAATAGAGACATTAAAGGTATAAAGGGGGTCTGGGTGTATATAGGGGGTCTGGGTATATATTGATATTGGGGTGTATATAGAGATACTGGGGTGTATATAGGGGGGGTCTGGGTGTATATATTGATATTGGGGGTCTGAGTGTATGTAGTGGGGGTCTGGGTGTATAAAGAGACATTAGCGGTATATAGGGGGGGGGGTCTGGGTTGTATATAGGTGGGGGTCTGGGTGTATATATTGATATGGGGGGTCTGGGTTGTATAGGGGGGTCTGGGTGTATAAAGAGACAGAGGTATATTGGGGGGTCTGGGTGTATATATTGGGGGGGTCTGGGTGTATATATTGGGGGGTATGGGTGTATATATATATAGGGGGTCTGGGTGTGTATATATATATATATAGGGGGTCTGGGTGTGTATATTTATATATATATAGGGGGTCTGGGTGTATATATATAGGGGGGTCTGGGTGTATATACAGGGACATTGGAGGTATATAGGGGGTCTGGGTATATATTGATATTGGGGTGTATATAGGGGGGTCTGGGTGTATAAAGAGACATTAGCGGTAGATAGGGGGGGTCTGGGTGTATATAGGGGGGGGTCTGGGTGATATATATTGATATTGGGGGTCTGGGTGTATATAGGGGGGTCTGGGTGTATAAAGAGACAGAGGTATATTGGGGGTCTGGGTGTATATATTGGGGGGTTGGGTGTATATATATAGGGGGTCTGGGTGTGTATATATAGGGGGGTCTGGGTGTGTATATATAGGGGGGTCTGGGTGTGTATATATAGGGGGGTCTGGGTGTATATATATAGGGGGGTCTGGGTGTATATATATAGGGGGGTCTGGGTGTATATATATAGGGGGGTTCGGTGTATATATATAGGGGGGTCTGGGTGTGTATATATATAGGGGGGTCTGGGGTGTTATATATAGGGGGGTCTGGGGTGGTGTATATATATAGGGGGGTCTGGGTGTATATATATATATAGGGGGTCTGGGTGTATATATATATATAGGGGGTCTGGGTGTATAAAGAGACATTAGCGGTATATAGGGGTGTATATATTGGGGGGTCTGGGTGTATACAGAGACATTGGAGGTATATAGGGGGTCTGGGTATATAGAGATATTGGGGTGTATATAGGGGGTCTGGGTGTATATATTGATATTGGGGTTGTATATATGGGGTCTGGGTTGTATATATTGATATTGGGGTGTATATATGGGGAGTCTGGGTGAATATAGAGACATTAGCGGTATATAGGGGGTCTGGGTGTATATATGGGGTGAATATAGGGGGGTCTGGATGAATAGAGACATTAAAGGTATAAAGGGGGTCTGGGTGTATATAGGGGGTCTGGGGTATATTTGATATTGGGGTGTATATAGAGATACTGGGGTGTATATAGGGGGGGTCTGGGTGTATATATTGATATTGGGGGTCTGAGTGTATGTAGTGGGGTCTGGGTGTATAAAGAGACATTAGCGGTATATAGGGGGGGGGTCTGGGTGTATATAGGTGGGGGTCTGGGTGTATATATTGATATGGGGGGTCTGGGTGTATATAGGGGGGTCTGGGTGTATAAAGAGACAGAGGTATATTGGGGGGTCTGGGTGTATATATTGGGGGGGTCTGGGTGTATATATTGGGGGGTATGGGTGTATATATATATAGGGGGTCTGGGTGTGTATATATATATATATAGGGGTCTGGGTGTGTATATATATATATATAGGGGGTCTGGGTGTATATATATAGGGGGGTCTGGGTGTATACAGGGACATTGGAGGTATATAGGGGGTCGGGGGTATATATTGATATTGGGGTGTATATAGGGGGGTCTGGGTGTATAAAGAGACATTAGCGGTAGATAGGGGGGGTCTGGGTGTATATAGGGGGGGGGTCTGGGTGTATATATTGATATTGGGGGTCTGGGTGTATATAGGGGGGTCTGGGTGTATAAAGAGGACAGAGGTATATTGGGGGTCTGGGTGTATATATTGGGGGGTCTGGGTGTATATATATAGGGGGTCTGGGTGTGTATATATAGGGGGGTCTGGGTGTGTATATATAGGGGGGTCTGGGTGTATATATATAGGGGGGGTCTGGGGTGTATATATATAGGGGGGTCTGGGTGTATATATATAGGGGGGTCTGGGTGTATATATATAGGGGGGTTGGGTGTATATATATAGGGGGGTCTGGGTGTATATATATAGGGGGGTCTGGGTGTGTTATATATAGGGGGGTCTGGGTGTATATATATAGGGGGGTCTGGGTGTATATATATATATAGGGGGTCTGGGTGTATAAAGAGACATTAGCGGTATATAGGGGGGTGCATATATTGGGGGTCTGGGTGTATACAGAGACATTAAAGGTATATAGGGGGTCTGGGTATATAGAGATATTGGGGTGTATATATGGGGGGTCTGGGTGTATAAAGAGACATTAGAGGTATATAGGGGGGTGTATATAGGACCGGTGACAAATGAGGACACAGCCCGGGGCCTCACCTGGGTCGGGCCGGTTCCGTTTCCTCACCGAGCCGCCATCCTTATCGGTATCCTGAGCGGCGACAGTAGAGGAAGGGCCAGAGCCGGTGGAGGGGGCGCGCACGCACAGCGTTCCCTGGTGGCGCGCGTCTGGTCTCAGCTCCATCTCGCCATCTTCTGGTTGGCGCGCGGCTCCGCGTTCTCTTTGGTCCAGCAGGACGGGGTGGGCGGGGCTGGGCTCAGAAGGCGCCATATTGTGGATGGCAGAGTTCTGTCATAGTGGGGGGGAGGAGATCTAATTAAAGGGGCAGCGCACACTTGTCTGTGGCTGTCAGTGTACTCAGTATAATTGTACGACTCAATTGAACAACAAACTGAATTTGAAATAACAATCATGTTATACTTACCTCCACTGTGCAGCTTGCTTTGCACAGAGTGGCCCTAAACCTGGTCTTGTGGGGTCCCTTGGCGGCTGTCTCGGCTCCCCCCCCCCCCCGCAAGAAATTTCCACCTTCATGTAAGCTCTCTCACATGGTGGAAAGTTCTTGCGGACGCGCTCACGTGATATATCTGGCGGCTATAGCTGCTCGCTGTATCACTCGGCCCCGCCCCCCCTGTCGCATCGCGTCATTGGATATGACTGACAGCAGAGCGAGCCAATAGCTACGTATTCTGCTACATATTTTTGTTTAAAAAAATCGCAATAAGCGATTATAGATTGGTTTGCGCAAAAGTTGTAACGTCTACAAAATAGGGGATCGTTGTATGGCATTTTTTTTTTTTTACTAGTAATGGCGGCGATCTGCGATTTTTATCGTGATTGCGACATTACGGCGGACACATCGGACACTTTGATTGCTATTTTGGGACCATTGTCATTTATACAGCGATCAGTGGTATAAAAATGCACTGATTAGTGTGAAAAGGACACTGGCAGGGATGGGGTTAACCAGTAGGGGGCGCTGAAGGGGTTAAGTGTGTCCTAGGGAGTGATTCTAACTGTTAGGGGGAGGAGCTACCAGTGACACGTCAGCGATCGCAGGGAACAGTAGATCAGTGACAGAGATATTGGGGTGTATATAGAGATATTGGGGTGTATATAGGGTGTCTTGGTGTATATATTGATATTGGGGTGTATATAGGGAGGTCTGGGAATATATTGATATTGGGGTGTATATAGGGGGTCTTGGTGTATATATTGATACTGGGGTGTATATAGGGGGTCTGAGTGTATATAGGGGGTCTGGATGTATAAAGAGACATTAGAGGTATATAGGGGGGTATATATAGAGATATTGGGGTGTATATAGGGGGTATGGGTGTATATAGGGTATTAGGTATATAGGGGGTGTATATAGAGATATTGGGGTGTATATAGGGTATTAGGTATATAGGTGGGTGTATATAGAGATATTGGGGTGTATATAGGGGATCTGGGTGTATAAAGAGACATAAAAAAATAAATAAAGAGACATTAGAGGTATATAGGGGGTATATATAGAGAGATATTAGGGTGTATATAGGGGGTCTGGATGTATAAAGAGACATTAGAGGTATATAGGGGGGTGTATATAGAGATATTGGGGTGTGTATATAGGGGGTCTGGGTGTAGATATTGGGTGTATATAGGGGGTCTGAGTGTATATAGGGTATCTGGGTGTATAAAGAGACATTAGAGGTATATAGGGGGTGTATATAGAGATATTAGGGTGTATATAGGGGATCTGGGTGTATAAAGAGACATTAGCGGTATATAGGGGGGTGTATATAGAGATATTGGGGTGTATATAGGGGGTCTGGGTGTATATAGGGGGTCTGGGTGTATAAAGAGACATAAGAGGTATATAGGGGGTGTATATAGAGATATTGGGGTGTATATGGGGGGTCTGGGTGTATAAAGAGACATTAGAGGTATATAGGGGGTCTGGGTATATAGAGATATTGGGGTGTATATATGGGGGGTCTGGGTGTATAAAGAGACATTAGAGGTATATAGGGGGGTGTATATAGGACCGGTGACAAATGAGGACACAGCCCGGGGCCTCACCTGGGTCGGGCCGGTTCCGTTACCTCACAGAGGATTGTCATTTATACAGCGATCAGTGCTATAAAAATGCACTGATTAGTGTGAAAATGACACTGGCAGGGAAGGGGTTAACCAGCAAGGGGCACTGAAGGGGTTAAGTGTGTCCTAGGGAGTGATCCTAACTATTAGGGGGAGGAGCTACCAGTGAAACATCACCGATCACAGGGAACAGTAGATCAGTGACATGCCACTAGGCACAAAGGCATCCCCCCCCCCCGTTCAGCCTTTGCCGACCTCAATCGCGGGCCGCCCTGGGAACATCGCGGGCGCGCGACTCTGGCAACACGCACACGCGCGCTGGGGTGCAAATTTAAAGGGCCGTACAGGTACGCCCATTTGCCTGCCCGTGCCATTCTGCCGACGTATATCTGCGTGCGCTGGCCGTTATGAGGTTAAAGGAGCTGGAGTATGTGATGTACAGCACAGTATATGGAGCGCTGAGGCCTGGAGAATGTAATGTACAGCACAGTATATGGAGCGCTGAGGCCTGGAGTATGTAATGTACAGCACAGTATATGGAGCCCTGAGGCCTGGAGTATGTGATGTACAGCACAGTATATGGAGCCCTGAGGCCTGGAGTATGTGATGTACAGCACAGTATATGGAGCGCTGAGGCCTGGAGTATGTAATGTACAGCACAGTATATGGAGCCCTGAGGCCTGGAGTATGTAATGTACAGCACAGTATATGGAGCGCTGAGGCCTGGAGTATGTGATGTACAGCACAGTATATGGAGCGCTGAGGCCTGGAGTATGTGATGTACAGCACAGTATATGGAGCCCTGAGGCCTGGAGTATGTGATGTACAGCACAGTATATGGAGCCCTGAGGCCTGGAGTATGTGATGTACAGCACAGTATATGGAGCCCTGAGGCCTGGAGTATGTGATGTACAGCACAGTATATGGAGCCCTGAGGCCTGGAGTATGTGATGTACAGCACAGTATATGGAGCGCTGAGGCCTGGAGTATGTGATGTACAGCACAGTATATGGAGCGCTGAGGCCTGGAGTATGTGATGTACAGCACAGTATATGGAGCCCTGAGGCCTGGAGTATGTGATGTACAGCACAGTATATGGAGCCCTGAGGCCTGGAGTATGTGATGTACAGCACAGTATATGGAGCCCTGAGGCCTGGAGTATGTGATGTACAGCACAGTATATGGAGCCCTGAGGCCTGGAGTATGTGATGTACAGCACAGTATATGGAGCCCTGAGGCCTGGAGTGACGTGTCACCTGTCCATACACCTGCATGGCACCAACCTCCAGCCTGGAGAACGCCCTGACCATGTGATGTGTCACCTGTCCATACACCTGCATGGTACCAACCTCCAGCCTGGAGAATGCCCTGACCATGTAGACGTGTCACCTGTCTACATTGCTGTAAAGGGGGACTCTGATGGGGACCCTGATGTAAGGGGGGACACTGATGTAAAGGGGGACTCTGATGTTAGGGGGGCGCTAATGTACGGGGGGACTCTGATGTTAGGGGGGCTCTAATGTAAGTAAGGGGGGCTCTGATGTAAGGGGGGGGACTTAGGGTTGCCACCTTTTCTTCAAGCCAAACCCGAACACTTTAGCGGTGCACGGCATGGCACCCCAACCGCGGTGAGATTTTGCAGCGATTGTCACGCGACAAATCGCGGCAAAATCACATAAACAGAATTGTGGGATGCCTCTCATCTAAAATAAGTTTTGCTTTGTGATTGGGGTGCCATTATCCCCATCTATCCACAAATCATCTTCCCTACCAGCACAAATCCTCCTGCCTCCAATACCCCATGGAAGCCAACAGGGGGGTATCATGGGGGCAATTACAGAGGAGGGGTGCAAATAGAGGAGGGGGTGCAAATACAAAGTAGGGGGGACAATTACAGAGGAGGGTGATGCAAACACAGAGGAAGGAGGGGCAAACACAGAGGAGGAGGGGGCAAACACAGAGGAGGAGGAGGCAAAACACAGAGGAGGATGGGGCGCAAACACAGAGGAGGAGGAGGGGGCAAACACAGAGGAGGAGGAGGGGGCAAACACAGAGGAGGAGGAGGGGGCAAACACAGAGGAGGAGGGGGGGGGCAAACACAGAGGAGGAGGGGGGGGCAAAACACAGAGGAGGAGGGGGGCAAACACAGAGGAGGAGGGGGGGCAAACACAGAGGAGGAGGGGGGCAAACACAGAGGAGGAGGGGGGGGCAAACACAGAGGAGGAGGGGGGGGCAAACACAGAGGAGGAGGGGGGCAAACACAGAGGAGGAGGGGGGGGCAAACACAGAGGAGGAGGGGGGGCAAACACAGAGGAGGAGGGGGGGCAAACACAGAGGAGGAGGGGGGGACAACACAGAGGAGGAGGGGGGGGCAAACACAGAGGAGGAGGGGGGGGCAAACACAGAGGAGGAGGGGGGCAAACACAAAGGAGGAGGGGGGCAAACACAGAGGAGGAGGAGGGGGGGCAAACACAGAGGAGGAGGGGGGGGGGCAAACACAGAGGGAGGAGGGGGTGCAAACACAAAGGAGGAGGGGGGCAAACACAAAGGAGGAGGGGGGCAAACACAGAGGAGGAGGGGGGGGGCAAACACAGAGGAGGAGGGGGGGGCAAACACAGAGGAGGAGGGGGGGCAAACACAGAGGAGGAGGGGGGGCAAACACAGAGGAGGAGGGGGGGCAAACACAGAGGAGAGAGGGTAATAATTACAGAGGGGGGTGCAAATACAAAGTAGGGGGGACAATAACAGAGGAGGGGGGTGCAAATAGATGAGGGGAGTGCAAATACAGAGGAGACAGGGCAAATACAGAGGAGGAGGAGGGGGGTGCAAATACAGAGGAGGAGGGGGGGGCAAACACAGAGGAGGAGGGGGGGCAAATACAGAGGAGACAGGGGCAAACACAGAAGAGAAGGGGGGCAAACACAGAGGAGTCAAAACATAGGGCAGAGAGAGAGGTAACAGCTGCTGGTGCAGAAGTTTTTAATAAAAATAAATGCTTTAAAACAATCCACTCACTCTTCATGTTAGACAGTCAGAGCTGTAGTACAGTAGTAGGCATGTCAGTCTGTGAAGTCGGCTGTCCCATTCTCCCCCCCTGACACACGCTGCTGTTTCACTGAATCACTGGAGGAAACAGAGAGCCGCGGGAAACTCATGTGAACTGTCAGCCTCTGATGATGGAGGCTCCGGAACGCTCTGATTGGTCACAGCAAGCCCAGGCTGACAGCTCACTGCAGTTTCCCGTGGTTCTGTATCCTTGGCTTCCTCCAGCGATTCAGTGATACAGCAGCGTGGATCGAAGGGGAGAATTGTTACAGCCGACTTCACGGACTGATATGTCTACAGCTCTAAATGAAGAGTGAGTGGATTGTTTTTAAGCATATATTTTATTAAAAACTTCCGTACCAGCTGCTTCCTGTCACCTCTCTCTCCCTTATGTTTAAATTGCTCTGTAATTGCTTCCCCCGCCTGCCGCTCAGACCCCCCTGCTGTCTGGGTCCTCCTGTGTGTCGGGGCTTGTAAAAGGAGGCACCGTGGTACACCCTGTCAGCTGGAAATGGTGTCCGGGTGTGAGGCAGAGGGAAACCCGGGCACAGCCTCCTAAACCCGTACTGTCCGGGTCAAAAACGGACAGGTGGCAACCCTAGGGGGACTCTGATGTAAAGGGGGACTCTAATGTAAGGGGGGACTCTGATGTTAGGGGGCTCTAATATAAGAGGGACTCTGATGTTAGGGGGGCTCTATTGTAAGGGGGACTCTGATGTTAGAGGGGCTCTAATGTAAGGGGGGACTCTGATGTTAGAGGGGCTCTAATGTAAGGGGGGACTCTGATGTTAGGGGGGCTGTAATGTAAGGGGGGACTCTGATGTTAGGGGGCTCTAATATAAGGAGGGACTCTGATGTTAAGGGGGCTCTAATGTAAGGGGGGACTGTGATGTTAGAGGGGCTCTAATGTAAGGGGGGGGACTCTGATGTTAGAGGGGCTCTAATGTAAGGGGGGACTCTGATGTTAGGGGGGCTGTAATGTAAGGGGGGACTCTGATGTTAGAGGGGCTCTAATGTAAGGGGGGACTCTGATGTTAGGGGGGCTGTAATGTAAGGGGGGACTCTGATGTTTAGGGGCTGTAATGTAAGGGGGGACTCTGATGTTAGGGGGGCTGTAATGTTAGGGGGGACTCTGATGTTAGGGGGGCTCTAATGTAAGGGGGGACTCTGATAGGGACCCTGATTTAAGGGGGGAAACTGATGTAAGGGGGACTCTAATGTAAGTAGGGACACTAATGTAAGGTGGACTTTAATGTAAGGGGGGCTCTAATGTAAGGGGGGACTCTGATGTAAGTAGGGACTCTGATGGGGACTCTGATGTTAGGGGGGCTCTAATGTAAGGGGGACACTGATGTAAGGGGGACACTGATGTAAAGGGGGAATCTGATGGGGACCCTGATGTAAGGGGGGACTCTGATAGGGTGATAGGGACTCTGATGTAAGGGGGGACTCTGATAGGGACTCTGATGTAAGAGGGGACCCCGACTGCTTGTCGGGAGTCACAGGGACACGTGACGCCAAATCCATAATGTTACAGTTGTCAGCAGAGCGTGAAAAGAGGGGAAATCTTCCAATGGGGACAGGGAGTAATGGACACGCGCGGCAAACAAGGGGTTAATAATTCCCACTGACAGTTGAACTTATAATGACATTGCTCTCTACAGACCAGGAAATGGGAGTACCAAGATGGCGGACTGACAGTTTCCGGCTGACGCTAGGCCCCCTTGTTCCGGTCACGTCTTTGCGTGACGGCCGCGCGCCTCTACGCGTACGTGCTGGTGCAGGAGCGGCGCCTGCGCAGTAAAGGCCGGCGCGCGGCCTGGTTTCCGGGGAGCGGAAGATGGAAGAGGATGAGGTCGCGGATAGTTGGGAGGATGCGGCCGACAGCGGGGTGAGTGGAGGCCGGAGGGTGTCCTGCCCGAGGCCGGGGCCGGCTGTGTAAGGGAAGGTCTGTCCTGTGTATATAGTGGTGGGAGGAGCGGGGGGCAGGGCCTGGAAGAGGATGGGGTGACTGAGGCCTAAGCGTGGGGGGAGGGGGATGGTGAGTGAGGCCTGGGTATGAGGGTGTATACCCCCCCAGGAGGGGTAAGTAGAGACTTGGGGAGGAGGACCCCCTCCTGAGCCATCCCATAATATGTTGGTGTCTCATACACTCTGGAGGTGGAGATCCCACCAATGGCAGGGGGATGGCAGGAGGTAGGGTGGGGGGGAGGAAGGTGTTAGGGTGATAGTTGGCAAGAGGAGGTTGGTAGGGTGAGGGGTGGCAGGAGGAGGTTGGTAGGGTGAGGGGTGGCAGGAGGAGGTTGGTAGGGTGAGGGGTGGCAGGAGGAGGTTGGTAGGGTGAGGGGTGGCTGGAGAAGTGACGAAGGGTTGGCTGGAGGAGGTGGTAGGGTGAGGGGTGGCAGGAGGAGGTTGGTAGGGTGAGGGGTGGCAGGAGGAGGTTGGTAGGGTGAGGGGTGGCAGGAGGAGGTTGGTAGGGTGAGGGGTGGCAGGAGGAGGTTGGTAGGGTGAGGGGTGGCAGGAGGAGGTTGGTAGGGTGAGGGGTGGCAAGAGGAGGTTGGTAGGGTGGGGGGTGGCTGGAGAAGTGACGAAGGGTTGGCTGGAGGAGGTTGGTAGGGTGAGGGGTGGCAGGAGGAGGTTGGTAGGTTGAGGGGTGGCAGGAGGAGGTTGGTAGGTTGAGGGGTGGCAGGAGGAGGTTGGTTGGGTGAGGGGTGGCAGGAGGAGGTTGGTTGGGTGAGGGGTGGCAGGAGGAGGTTGGTTGGGTGAGGGGTGGCAGGAGGAGGTTGGTAGGGTGAGGGGTGGCAGGAGGAGGTTGGTAGGGTGAGGGGTGGCAGGAGGAGGTGGGGATGGTTGGGTGAGGGGTGGCAGGAGGAGTGGCTCGTGAAGGTTGTAGGGTGAGGGGTGGCAGGAGGAGTTGGTAGGGTGAGGGGTGGCAGGAGGAGTTGGTTGGGTGAGGGGTGGCAGGAGGAGTGGCTCGTGAAGGTTGTAGGGTGAGGAGGAGTTGGTAGGGTGAGGGGTGGCAGGAGGAGTTGGTAGGGTGAGGGGTGGCAGGAGGAGTTGGTAGGGTGAGGGGTGGCAGGAGGAGTTGGTTGGTGAAGGTTGTAGGGTGAGGAGGAGTTGGTAGGGTGAGGGGTGGCAGGAGGAGTTGGTAGGGTGAGGGGTGGCTGGAGAAGTGATGAAGGGTTGGCTGGAGGAGGTGGTAGGGTGAGGGGTGGCAGGAGGAGGTGGGGATGGTTGGGTGAGGGGTGGCAGGAGGAGTGGCTGGTGAAGGTGGTAGGGTGAGGGGTGGCAGGAGGAGTTGGTTGGGTGAGGGGTGGCAGGAGGAGTTGGTTGGGTGAGGGGTGGCTGGAGAAGTGACGAAGGGTTGGCTGGAGGAGGTGGTAGGGTGAGGGGTGGCAGGAGGAGTGGCTGGTGAAGGTTGTAGGGTGAGGAGGAGTTGGTAGGGTGAGGGGTGGCAGGAGGAGTTGGTAGGGTGAGGGGTGGCTGGAGAAGTGATGAAGGGTTGGCTGGAGGAGGTGGTAGGGTGAGGGGTGGCAGGAGGAGGTGGGGATGGTTGGGTGAGGGGTGGCAGGAGGAGTGGCTGGTGAAGGTTGTAGGGTGAGGGGTGGCAGGAGGAGTTGGTAGGGTGAGGGGTGGCAGGAGGAGTTGGTAGGGTGAGGGGTGGCAGGAGGAGTTGGTAGGGTGAGGGGTGGCAGGAGGAGTTGGTTGGGTGAGGGGTGGCAGGAGGAGTTGGTTGGGTGAGGGGTGCCTGGAGAAGTGACGAAGGGTTGGCTGGAGGAGGTGGTAGGGTGAGGGGTGGCAGGAGGAGTTGGTAGGGTGAGGGGTGGCTGGAGAAGTGATGAAGGGTTGGCTGGAGGAGGTGGTAGGGTGAGGGGTGGCAGGAGGAGGTGGGGATGGTTGGGTGAGGGGTGGCAGGAGGAGTGGCTGGTGAAGGTTGTAGGGTGAGGAGGAGTTGGTAGGGTGAGGGGTGGCAGGAGGAGTTGGTAGGGTGAGGGGTGGCAGGAGGAGTTGGTAGGGTGAGGGGTGGCAGGAGGAGGTTGGTAGGTAGGTGAGGGGTGGCAGGAGGAGGTTGGTAGGGTGTGGGGGTGGCAGGAGGAGGTTGGTTAGGGTGAGGGGTGGCAGGAGGAGGTTGGTAGGGTGAGGGGTGGCTGGAGAAGTGACGAAGGGTTGGCTGGTGAGGAGATGGTAGGGTGAGGGGTGGCAGGAGGAGAAGGTGATGGTTGGTAGGGTGAGGGGGTGACAGGAGGAGGTGGTAGGGTGAGGGGTGGCAGGAGGAGGTTGGTAGGGTGAGGGGTGGCAGGAGGAGGTTGGTAGGGTGAAGGGGTGGCAAGAGGAGGTTTGGTAGGGTGGGGGGTGGCTGGAGAAGTGACGAAGGTTGGCTGGAGGAGGTTGGTAGGGTGATGGTGGTGGCAGGCAGGAGGGGTTGGTAGGTTGAGGGGGGTGGCAGGAGGAGGTTGGTAGGTTGGGGTGGTGGCAGGAGGGGTTGGTTGGGTGAGGGGGTGGCAGGAGGAGGTTGGTTGGGTGAGGGGTGGCAGGAGGGAGGTTGGTTGGGTGAGGGGTGGCAGGAGGAGGTTGGTTGGGTGAGGGTGGCAGGAGGAGGTTGGTAGGGTGAGGGGTGGCAGGAGGAGGTTGGTAGGGTGAGGGGTGGCAGGAGGAGGTGGGGATGGTTGGGTGAGGGGTGGCAGGAGGAGTGGCTCGTGAAGGTTGTAGGGTGAGGAGGAGTTGGTAGGGTGAGGGGTGGCAGGAGGAGTTGGTAGGGTGAGGGGTGGCAGGAGGGTTGGTTGGGTGAGGGGTGGCAGGAGGAGTGGCTCGTGAAGGTTGTAGGGGTGAGGAG